>JAJJLU010003667.1:0-40324 GCA_023807065.1 Isotricha intestinalis
TTATAGATTGGTTCAAAGAGATTACCTGAATTATAGCTTTTTCTTTATCAGTAGTTATTAACTTAAAAATGATAGATATTCTGAAATAAATTTTAATTAAGATATTCATTTAAATGTTTCAAATAAAATTCTTATAATTTTGAATATATTTTTATGACTTGTTAAAACTATTTATTAACATTAAATTAAATATCCTTCTCTTTAAATTTCCCAAATTCTTTTATTTAAATTAAGTTTATTTCATAAATAAAACAAAGATATCAAATTTAATCCAATTATTTATTCAATTTCATGACAAAAAAAAATCTAGGTTAATTTTAAAAAAAATATATTCAGTTTTGAAAAAATCACTTTTATCTTGTATAATAAAAGAATAATTTTAATTACTAGACAAGATTTTTATAATATTTTTATTTAAAAATTTTTTTTATGTATTATTTTAATTTATATGTCCATCAATATATTATAATAATATTACATAAAAAAGGAAAAATCAATATTTTGTTAGAAGTTTACAATTTAAATATATATCAGTGATAATAAAATTTAAATTACCGTAATCAACCTAGCTACCCAGATTTAATAATTTTTCCGAACTTGGCTATCGGGATTTAGTTTTTAAAAAAATAATAAATTATCAAAAGATTTTAATAAAATTAAATTTGATATTAATATTGATTTTAATATTAAATTTGATATAATATTTATTAGTTAAATAAAGAACAAAAAAAAAAAGAATAAAGCAGTTTTTCATTGTTCTTTATATTGTAAATATATTCAGAAATCTCTTTATTTGATTCTTCTACAAAAATTTAATTACTGTAAACCGTACAATCAATTTTTTTTTTTAAATTCTTCCTTTTTGATCAAGATGCCCAGTTTAGTTGCAGATTTTGAAATTTTGTCTTTTTGAAATGAAAAAAGAGCAAAAAAAAAAAAAAAAAAAAAAAAAGCTAAATTTTTTGAATAAAAATTACGCTATTTTGGAGAAAACTATGTTGAAATAAATGAAATTCGGAAATCATTAACAAAAAAAATGTTTTAATCTTTAAAAAAATATATTTAAAAATAAAAGTTTTTTTTTTAACAAAAAAAAATGGAAAAAATTATAAAAATGCTAAAATTTCAAGATATTATTGAATCATCATTTCACTATTTCTTCAAAAAAAGTAGAAATCAACATTCAATAATCACAGTTTTATTATCATTATCAATTAATATTTTAAGCTTAATTTTATTTTTATTGGGATTAAATGATTTAATAAATCATAATAATCCAAATGTAAATTATTCCAAAATGAAAAATAGTATAACACCGAATTTGACATATAACTCTAAAGATCTTTTATTTTCAATTGGAATAAGAGACAAAAATCATGTTTTTATAAATGATCCATCAATAGCTTCTATAAAAGCATTTTATCATATTAAAACGAATTATGATAAATTTATAGCTTTACAAAATGAAATGATATTTATGAATTGTTCAAATACACATGATATATATAAAAAATTAGATATTGACAATTATTATAAAACAAATTCAATTGAGCAATATTTATGTTTTAATTATTCATCCCCTATTTTAGTGGGTGGAAGATATGGAACAACATTTTATAGTAATTTAGTGTTTTATGTAATTAAATGTCAAAATGGGACTAAAGAAGGAATAATATGTAAATCAAATGAAGAAATTAATGAAAAAATCCAAGATGGATGGGTTCAAACAAATTATATATCTTCTTATATTGATTATAATAATTATAAAAATCCAATTGGATATATGATTGATGGCCCTTATGCAAAATTAGATGTTTCTGTTAATAAAATAATTTATATTTATTTTTCTCAAATTAAAACTGAAACAAATTCAGGTTGGATTTTTCCTTCTAAATCACTTTTTTATTCTACTGAAGTTGATTATACCGAAAGTGATTTTAATAATGTTAAAAATGATGGTATAATATCAACTATTTATATTTGTCCTTCTGATGATTTCAAATATTATTTAAGGAAATATACTAAAATTCAAGATGTTGCTGCTTCTGTTGGAGGTTTGTTTAGTGGACTTTCTTTAATTGTTTCTTTTATTATTAAGTATTTTTGTACTTATAAATATGATATTGAGTTTGCTAATTCTCTTTTCTTTTTTTCTTTTGAAGAAGTAAATAAAACAAATTTGAAATTACCTAGAAATTTTGGGAAGAATTTTTTTAAAATAGAAAGTAAAGAAAATATATCTGGAAATTCATTCTCAAAATTAGGAATATTAAATCAAATTTCAGAGATGAAATTATCAAATACTTTTAATTTAAAAAATAATAATTCAAATGAATTTAATTTAAAAGTAATGGATTTAATTAGATTAGGCTTAGATAATATATCCAAAAAAGGAAAAAAATTAAAAAATGAATATAATATAATTAAAAAGGAAATAATCAATTATGCAGATTTTATAAATATTGGAAAAAATATTATAGAGGTTGAAAAAATAAAAAATGTGTTGGATGCTAAATTTCATAAAAGTTCATTATTTAATGAAAACAAAAAATGTATTGTTCTAAAAAATAAATATTTGAAAAACACAAATAATTTAATCATTTCAAATTTTTTAAAAAAAAAGTCTACTGAAATATAAAGTATTTTGATGGTAAGTGATTTTTATTCTATTATATTATTTTAAAAGTATTTATTTAATATTAATTTTATTATGTATTTTGTTATATAGTAAATATTGGGAAATTTTAATCTAATTAATTTCATTAATTTTACATTTTTTAAATTTATATGAATATAATCTTTTAAAAAACTATTATTTCTTTTGAAAAGTTATATTTTTTCTATCCATTATTATAATACATTTAGATATTTAACGCAATTTTAAACATCAAAAATTGAAAAAGTTCAATGAATTATTTTAGAATAAAATCTATAGAATCAATTGGTCATTTAATTTAATATATGAATAAATATATTATCATTTAATTTTTAAATGTTTTTATTTCATCACTATCTAATAAAACTAATTCATTTTTATATATATGTTCAATTGTTGGTCTTGTAAATTCAGAAAGAACTACTTTATTAATAATAGTTAGATTTTTATTGTTGTTATCAGACGTATAATCTAAAGTGCCATTTTTATTTTTGAAAAAAGTAATAGAGTTTATAGGACACTCTTCTTCTTCATCCTTAATACAAAATTGGTGATTTTGAGTATCTAAAACTCCACATCTTTTATAACCATATTTACAATAACCATTTATAAAATCATTTCTAGATAAAAGAGAGAAATAATTTTCCTTATAATAAGAAACATAAAAAGTAGAATTATATATTTTACTTCCTTTTCCTCCATCATCAGTTATTTCAATGCATCCTGCATTTTTTTGATAATAATTGCATTTTTTACCTTCATAAAAACCTCCATATTGTGATGTGTTGTAACAATCACATCCTTTTTTTAATCCTTTTAAATAAAAAAATACTAATTCTTCATATCCTTCTTTTTTAGTTAAACTTATATTTTGAATTGGATATTGTTTCCATCTATCTCCTATAACTTTTGCATAATATACATCAGAAGGTGAAATTTGGAATAACATTATAAAATTATAAACAATATCTCCGATAATAAATATGAAAAAAAAAACCATTGCAATGACAGAATTGGATTTAGAACCCATTATTTTTATATTTAATTTATTTTATTACCTGATATTTTTATTTAAAATATATAAAAATATTTTAAATAGAAAATTAATAAAATTGAGAACAATAATTAAAAATGATTTATTATCAAAAAAATTAATTGTTAAAAATATTTTTTTTTATATAACATATTATAATTTCTCTTATATCAAATAATTTATAAATCTATTAAATCAAAAATAATATATTTTGGTAATTGACATTTAATAAATAAAATTTTATTGGGATTTAAATTATTATAATCTTTCCTTAATCAGAAAAAATATTTTTTCATCTAATTTGAAAATTAATTTCAAATTTCTGAATTATCTAAAGAACTCTCTTTCTATGGAATTTAATGATTTATAAATATTATTAATATTCTTTTAAATCATAAATTTATTATTTATTGTATAAAATACTTTTCAAATATATTTAAAATATCATTCTATAATATTTTTAACTGTGGTATTGATTACCTTTTTCTAAAAATTATTAGATAAGTATTTAATACATTATTTATTAAAGTAAATACATAACAAATTAATATATTATTATTGAATTATTAATTAGTTCTTCAGCATTATTTTCTTTTTCTCTTTTTATATTATTATTTTTGAATAGTAAAAAATTAATGATTATAATTAACGGGTAAAAATTTTTAAAATTATATTTTTTTATCAAAATTATTAAAAGGGTTATGAACTTAAAAAGAATTCAAATTAATAATTTTGATAATAAAAATATTTACTCTCACATTAAAACTGTAAATAATAATTATTTAATGTCTAAAAAAATAGAAAATTCCCAAAAAAATGAAGTCATAAATGAAAATGAAAAGGTTAAATATTTTTTTGAAAGATTATGTAAAAGAAACATAAAAAAAAATATGAAAAATGATCTAAGAAATATTACTCATAATGATTTTTCAAATATGTTTAAAATTATAGATAATTCTCATCAAGAAAAACCATTTAATAATAAAACACGTAAAAATAGTAATTTATCTCTTTCTCAAAAAAATATACCTAAAAACTTATTAAAAGAAGAATCAATTGAAAAAAAAAGATTAAAGAATTTAAAAAATAAAAAACATGTTTTTTGGGTTAATCCTTTTTTAATTAAATTAAATCAGGAAATATATAAATCAAAAAATTTTTTAAATCAATTTAAAAGAATTAAAAATCAAAAAAGTGAAATGAGTTTAGAGAATTATCATAATAATTTAATTAAAATAAGTTCTTTAAATTTTTCAAAAGAATCTATTGAAAAATTAAATTTTGACTTTAAATGTTTAAGAAGAAATTATTCTGTTAAAATTCTTCCAAGTAAAAAATTCATTCAAAAAATCGAAGAAGAAGAAAATAAAATTTATAAAAAAATTTCTGAGAACCAAAATAATTTTATTAAATTATTAGGAAAATTTAAATTAAAAATATTAAAAAATGATTTTCCTAAAATAGAAATGAAAACAATTTTAAAAAGTTAAAATAATTATAAATTGTGTTTATTAGAAATATAAATAAAAAGTTTATAAATATAAAAGATATTATAATGATTAAAAATAGTGTATTAAATTGATTAAAACCTATTATGATTATTTAATTAAATTATAATCTAAAAGAAAATTATTTATCACTTGATTTATATAAAATAAATCCAAAAAAAATAAATTAATTTTATAATCATCAAATACAATTATTCTTTTTTTTTAATTCAATAATGTCTATAATAAAAAGAAGATTATCACAAGAACAAGAAATGAAAATAAATGAAATAAACTTACAAAATCATAGTTTTACATTTAATAACAAGTTAACAAATAGTAAATTATATGATTCAAATAATCACACAAAAAAAACAACTTCAACTGAAATAAGAGATTTTTCTAATTATTTAAACACAAATGAAAATAGTTGTTATACAATGAAATCAAATATTCTTGATTATAGTTTTAAAGGACAACGCTTTCTTCCTACAAAAAATCATTTGAAAAAAAAATATAATAATTCAATTTCAATTGATTCAATTAATATTATGGAAACTATAAAGAAAAATAGAGAAAATGAAAGAGAAAAAAAAATTTATGAACAAAAGTTAAAAGCTATTAAACTTAGGATTCAAAACTTAAAAAATAAAGAAGATGAATTTTTCAAAAAGAAAAAAACAGAAAGTATTAAAGAAAGTAATTTCAAAAAAATAAAAAATGAAAGAAGAGATTTAAAAAAGTATATTAATATAATTCATAATGATATGAAAAAAAAATTAGATGAAAAAAAGAAAAAAGTAAATGAAGAAAGATTAAAAACTGAAATTAGATTAAAGACTTCAAAAATTAATTCAAGGTTAAAAAAAATAAATAAATATAATCAAATAAAAAAAGAAAAAAGTTTATATGATTCAATAATATATGATAATAATTATAGAATGGATACAATAAAAAAAGAAAAAATAAAGAATATAAAAGATAATAGAAATAATATTAAATTAAGTGAAGAAATTCAAAAAAGAAATATTGAAGAACAAATGAAAGAATTTTATTATCAAAGAAATGAATATAATAAAAGAGAAACTGATAAAATGAAAGAAGAATTGAAAAAATTAGAAAAAATAGAAGAAAAATATAAAGATAATATGAGAAAAGAAAATATTGATTATTATTTAATTTCTGACAAACATTTAAAACCAAAAACTTTAAGATCTAAAAGTACTCTTTCAAATAAAAGCAATTATTATAAAAAACCTTTTATTGCAGGAACGCCAAATCATAAAGATGATTTTTATTATACTCATAGACCAAAAATTAAAAATTCAATAATTTAAATTAATATCTTTTTTTAGTTTTTTTATACATAAAAAAACAAAAACTTTATTAAATTAATAATCAAATTTTTTTTGAAGTAATTATTTTTAAAGACATAAATATTGAAATTTAAATAGTAAACCTTTTAAGACTCAAATAAAAAGTTATATACTACTGTAATTAATAACAAAAGAAACAAAAGTCATTTAAATGAATTAATTGATTTGTTTTCCAATTCAGAAAGAAAAGAAATAAAATAAAATTATTTTAAGTTTTAATTCTCTTGAAATAATTATAATTAATAATATAAATAATATATTTATATTATTTTAAATAATATTGAGCATCATTGAATAAATAATGGTATTCAAAAATCAAGGAATATAAACCAAAAATTAATAAACCAAATATTAAAAAAAACATCAAAAAATAATTAAATTAAAAATTTAAAAAAGATTTAGACAAATAAAACTGATTATATTCTTTATTTTTATTTTTCTTATGTCACCTTTATTAAATATTTCTCAAAGAACAAATAAAATAAAAAACAAAAAAAAAGAAAGAATCCTTAAAAATAAACCAATAAAAAAAATAATATACCAAAGAATAAGTGTTTTTAAAGTAAAAAAAATATAATAAAAAAAATCAATTAATAAAAAAACAAAAATTAATAAATTTAATAAAATAAAACGAAAAAATAAAATATAATGTCAAATATATCCCCAATTTTAAGTACAAATTTAAACACTTCATCTTTACCTCCAGTTTTTCAAATTCCTCAAAAAATACCAAGAAATGATAATATAAATTTATCTATTCATTCAAAAGTAAATTTAAAACCAATAAAAAATAATAAAAGTAATAATATAATTCCTGTAACTTATATGAATAATTCATCTTATGATAATCCAGTTTTTAAAATAAGAGGAAAGCCTTTATTAAAACCAATTAATATGAATGAAACTAGAAAAAAAATTTCTAGAAATCATAATATTAGTGATGTTAACTTTAATTATAGTGAAATTAATAAAAATAAATCTCCTGAAAAATTCTCTAAAACAAGTCAATATTATTTTCAAATGATGCAAAATATGCAAAATCAAATGGGAAAAACTCAAATATCAAAACTTGAAAAAAATTTAAGAGATCTTAAAATGAATTCTATTTCCATTAACCAAAATAAAAATATGATTGATAAAAATATTGTTATATTAAAAAATAAATTAACAAATGATAATTTAAATATTGATAAAAATTATAAATCAAGTGTTTATGCTAATAAAACAACTTATTTAGCTAATAAAAAAAATTATTTAAATTCAATTAAAGAGTTTATTCCTATTAATAAGAATAAAAATTTAATGTTACATTTACCTACTTTAAAATTATATTATTGCTTTAATATATCTTATAAAAATTTTGAAAAAGTTGAAGAATATATTATTCAATGGAAAAAAATTGATCATATTTCAATTGAGATAATGTGTATTTTTGATAATGAAACTGATGAATATTATCAAATAATGGTTGAAAAAAATAAAAATGGAAATTTAAATAATTTAATTAAATCAATGGGAAATATTAATGAATATATATTAAAAAATATGACTAAGCAATTAATTCCTATTATTCAGATTTATAATAAAAAAATTAAAATTAGAAATTTACCATATTATAATATTATTGATGTAAATAATATTTATTTTGATCATCGATATAACATTAAAATTTTTCCTGGTTGTTTATATTTAAATAATGAAGATGATTCAATTATTTATGATTTATTTGAGAAAATAAATTTAAAAAAAGATAATTCAAATTATCAATTAATAATAGACTTGTATAACTTAGGTATTACTCTTTTAAATTGTAATTTAAAAATTTTAAATTGTTCAATCAAAGATTGTTTAATAATGAATAACAATAATTCTCTTAAGCATAATGAAAATTGTTGTTGTTTATTTCATTGTATTTCAAATCATAATGATATTTTTTCTGATTTATTTAAAAATTTACAATTTTCTGATAATTACTTTGATTTTATTCATCAAATTACTTTATTCAATAAAGATAATTTTAATTTAGATTTAATAATAAATCATTCATGGTTAATTACAAATACAAATAATAATATTAATCCAAAAAATAATATAGATGAATTAATTAAATTAGGAAAATTATATGATTTTGAAAATGAATATTATACTAGTAATTCAAATATTGAAAATTATGATTTATTATGTTCATCTATATCAAAAAAATTAAATGATTGTGAAGAATATTTTAATTATTTTTCAATCAAAAATGCAAATATGATTTTTGCTACTGTTGATACTGAGAATTTATCAAAAGAACTTAAAGTATATGAAGATGATATTGAAAATAAATTATATAATATTTATGAGACCTACTTCTCTTTACAATTTAATAATACTATCAATTAAATAAATAGAATTAAATTATAAATTAAAAAGAAAAAAATATTTAAAAATCAAAGATTATTTTTTTTATTTATTTATTTATGATATAACTGTTAACTAAATATTTAATATTTTTTTTAATTGTATTTCTCTTCATTATTTTTTCCTTCATTCTGTACTGATCACCTATTTTAAACTTTTAATTTTTTTAAAATTTCATATAATTAATTGAATTATAAATCTTTTTAATATCAGAAGTTCAGTTTAGATTATTGTATAGCAAGATGATTATTATTTCATATTAAAATTAAATAGAAAATATAGTATTCATTATTTAAATAATGATAAGAAAATGAAATTTAATTTTTTAAAGATATAAAGTTAAATTTCGGAAATATATTATTTCTTTTTTTAGTTGGTTGTAAATCTCCCTTAAAAATATAAAAATAATAAAAAAAAATTTATTAATATATTTAATCAAAAGTCTTATTAAAGAAATATTATTAAAGTTTCATAAAATAAGAATTAATAAAAAATAATGATTAATATATTTATAATTATTATATATTAATATTATATTAAGTAAATGTATATTATTTATATAAAGAATTTTATTATTTTATAGTTTTATATACTTTATAAAAAGAAATTTAGGGATTTATTTTTATGATTGAATATATCTTTTATTTTCTTTTATTCATTAATTAAAAAATTTTAAAAATAATAATATATTTTATAATAATTATTATTTTCTTAAAAATACAATTATCTCTACTGAAAAAAATGTTTCCAGAAAATTCCCAAAAAACAAAACAAAAAAAGAAAACAATAAAAAGTAAATAAATAATCAAAAACAAAGAAACTAAAACAGTTAAAAACCCAAAAAACCATTTTAATTAAAAAATCCAAAAACTAGCTTTAATTATAATCAAAAAATCAAAATATAATATTAAAATATTCATGTCAAAATTAATTACCCAAATTTCATTTCTTATATATAAACCAAATTTTTCTTAAATAAATCAAAAAATGAACAAATCAAAGTTAATATGTCAAAAAAGAATAAACAAAGACATAAAAGAAATAACAAATAGTCCTTTAGAAGGAATAGGAATAGCACAATACAACAATAACTTTATGCAATACATAATAAATATTAAATTACAAACTGGAATATATAATGGATATTGTATTCAACTTTTATTAACTTTTAATGATAATTACCCCATTAAACCACCTAAAATATTAATTTTTCCTAATCAAGAATTAGATGGAAGATATCATCATCATATATTTAATGATTATTCTTATGAAAAAGGATTTAAAAAATTTTGCTTTGATTTATTAGATAATGATTTTATGAATGTGAATGAAGAAAAAACTGGTTGGAATCCTAGTTATACTATAAGTTCTTTATTATTACAAGTTCAAAACTTTTTATCTGATCCAGATATGGAAAAATCACATTTACCTAATAAAACTCAAATTGATTTTCTTATAAAATCAAATGAAAATTATAAAAATATTTTCAAGGATTCTAAAGGAAATGATATTATTCATACTTGGAAAAATCCTTATCCAAAAATGTACTTTGAAAAAGATTATGATAATAATAAAAACAACGAAATTTCAACAAACAAAGAAAAAGAAGAAAAATTACAAAGAATAAAAGAAAATTTAACTTGTTTTACTTTAAAATTAAATTATATTGATTTTCCTGATATTTTATTAGGTTATCCAATAGTAAGATTATCAGTTGGAAAGAATAAAATAGAGTTATATCCAATTCCAGAATTATTATCTTATGATGCATATATTAATCAATTTGAAAAAGAACAAAAATTAGAAAGATATTTTGATATATCTTTTAAATCAGCAAATAATCAATTTTATAATGCTTGGCTTCCAATATATATCAATGATGAACATTATAATAGGAATAAAACATATATTTTAAATTCTTTTTCAATTATGAAATTTGGTCCTTTAGGAATTGAAAAATATGATTTTAAACCAAATCAAATTTTTGAAATGTTACCTATCATTTTAAATAAAATGATTATTGGAATATTTACTAATAAAAATTCATTAAGTGAATCTTTTATTGTTTGCTATTTTCATTATATTTTATTGTTTAAAAAATTAGTGAAGGAATTTAAAAAAGAATTTGATGATTATATTCGAAATATTTTAAATCAAATTGAAATGAATAATTATGAAATAAATAAAAATTTAATTCCTGATATTGGAAATTTTATGATGTTATTATTCTTTTCTGATTTAAAAATTTCTGAAAAAATGTGGAATTGTTTATTTGAAGAAATTTTTGTAAGGCAAATGTTTTGGATTTTTCATTCAAGTGAAAATGAAAACACAGTTAAAAATATAATCTTTAAAGCGATTGAATGTAAAGATTCAAATATTAAAATATCTAATAATAATACTATTGTTAAAAAAATTCCTATTGAAATGCAAATTATGAATTTAAAAGATAATTATCAATATTGTGATAATAAAGGTTTAATTGATGATATTATTGAAGATTTATCAAAGGATAAAAATATTATAAATAATTATAATGAAAATAAAAAGGAAAATAATATTAAAGAAAACATTAAAAATTATATTAAAAAAGGTTTAGAAAATGATTTTAAAGGTTTTATTGATGAAAGTTCAGAAGATGTAAATAAAAAAATAACAAGTTTAGTTGTTAAAAAAAGAGGATTATCATTTTTAATAAATGGAGGATCTCTGGAAGCTTCCAAAAAAAATAAGACTTCAGGAAATTCAAACAATAAAAAAACAACACCTAAAGATAAACCTGAACCATATGATCCAAAAGATTATCAAAAATTTAAAGTTGAAAATTTATTAATAAAAATTAAATCAAAAAATTCAAAAGATTTTTTAAAATATGCTTATTCTTCTCAAAGAGGAAATCAATTACTTGTTATAACTTTTATTGCCAAAAATAAAATGGATAATAAAGAATTTATAAAGGAATTAAAAGATAATTATGGTATTTACCTTAATGTTAATTCTTTTATAGTAGAAATGAAAAATAAATTAAAAGAAATTAATAGTTATACCGATTTATATAGATTTATTGGATGTAATTTATTAGATGATTTATCTGAAATGGAATATATAATTCAAAGTTATAAAAAAGCTAAAGATAAAAAATATATTAGACCTTATATAAATAATAATTCAAATTCTGAAAATTTAAGAAATACAAGCAGTTTTTTCACAAGAGGAAGAGGAAGAGGAGGAGGAAGAGGAATAGGAGGAGGAAGAGTATATTGTTCTATTTGTGGTGAATATCACTAATATACATTTATTTAATTTTTTTTAATTTACAAAAAATTTTATTGATAATATTTGGTTATAAAATTTTTTTTTTGTTTATTTAATCATTATCAAAAAGATAAATAATAATATTTTATTTTCATTCGTAATTATTTAAAATTAAAGCTAATATAATAGACTAATATGGATATAAATTCATTTGATAACAATCGGTAAATAAATTTAAGATTTTTTAATTTCATAAATTTTATAAAATGAATTTGAATAAATGGGGAAAAAGTTTATTAAAAAGTTTATAAAAAAAATATGTTAAATATATAAAAATATCATAATATTTTTATCTTTTTTTTTGGATAAACAAGAGACTATATTTTAAACATTTTTATGAAACTTTATTATGAATTAAAATCATTCCCTAATCTCATTTCTTGAGATAATGTTATTAATATAAGATTTTCTAATAAATAATGGGACTAATATTTTAAACTTTATTATAAAAAATTTAAAAAATTAAAAGCATCAAATTAAATAATAAAAAAAAGATGAATTGTAAAAGTAAGAAAAAGTTAAAAATGAAGAAGAGCTTATATCAAATAAAAGTGAGATGATTATATTTAGATAATGAAATTGAGAAAAATAAACAATTAAAAATAGAAAAAAAAGAATCTTTAATAGAAGAAGATTAAATAAATGATTATAATCATGAAAAATTAATTAAATTATAATAAATGAATTGGAAGAAGATAAAAAGTAATTGGTAGAATCAAAAACATTTAGAAAATAGAAAAAATATTAGGAAAAATGAATATAATAAAATTTTATTAAAAATAAGGATAATATAATATAAAAAAATAAAATCGATGAAAATAAAATTGAAAATATGTTAAATAGACAATATCTTCTTTAGATATGGAAAATTAAATTATATATTAACTTAAAATCTTTAAATAGACTTAATATTATAATTAAATAATAAGTATTTTTTATCGTGAAATAATTTAAAGAGTAATAGAAAAAAATATTAATGTAAAGTTAAAATGACGATAATATAATAAATAATTATAATATTTATGTTGAAAAATGTTTTAGTTATTAATAAACTCAACAAAATATAATCAAGGAATTGATTTTAAATTTAATTTATTAGAATATTAGATAGGATAAAATATAATTTTTTTTGTAAACCTAATTCAAAAAATAATATGATTATTAAATCGAGAAAAAACTCAACATAATTTACAAAATACTATAACGTTAGAACATTAAAAAGAATAACATTAGTATATAAATTTTAATGAAATTATCAAGTACTAAAAATATATATCTATAATAAGATTTTTTTTTCTTCAATTTCAGACATTTTTTTAGTTAAAACTTGTATTTTTGATAATAATTTAAACATTTTTATACCTCCACTATTTTTGAATAGGAATATAATAATCACTAAAAAAATAAATTTCTAATATACAAATAAGACTCATAATATCTTTTTCAGCATTAGCCTTTGGTATTTTAATAATACATTTATCATCTTTAAATTAAAATAAAGGTTTAACTCAGGCATTTTTATCTAAAGATTGGATTCTATTTTTAATGTTAAATTGTTCATCTTCATAATAACTTTTGCTTTTTATTTCAAATTCTTCTTTTGAAAGAAATTTATATATATTTAATAAAATTTTTATAATTTATTTATTTAACAATAAAAATAAATTTTTATAAAAAAATTTTGTTTTATATAAAAAAAGATATATTATTTAATTATAATTGAATTAATATTATTATTATAGTTATTATTCTTTTTCATTTTAGAATCATTCACTATAATTAAGATTATTTTTAATTTTTCTCAAGGTAAATATTTTAGGATGTTGTCTAAAAAAATAACCATTAAAAAAACCATATTTTTTATGTCTTTTTTTTCTTTGCTTATTTTTATTAACTAATTTAACTTTATTATTATCACTTTCACTTAATTTAATATTACTTTGTTTAACTTTACAATTATCATTAATATAATCATTATTATAATTAAATATATTTTCTTTAGAATAACCTTCTTTAACTTTACATTCAGGACAAATAAATTCTCCATCAGGAATAAAATTTAATCCAACACAAAATGTATGACAAATTCTAAAATCACATTTATCACAAATTAATAAATAAGAAGTATTATTTTTTTGATGACAAATTAAACACTCTTCATCACATTTATTATACCATTGTTCTATTTTTTCTTTTTCAGGTTTAAATTTTTTTTTTTTTACTTTTTTTTCTTCTGTTTTATTATTCTTCTCATCATAATATATTATATTATGATAATTTACTTTACATATTGGACATTCACTTGATAAATTAGACCAATGTTTTATACAATTTTTACAAAATTCATGTTCACATGTATCTAATTTAGCAATATTATTATTATTTATATTTTCAAGACATATTGTACATTTAATTGTATTTTGATCTTCATTATTATTAATTGAAATACTTGTTTGTTCTTTAATTTGATTATTTTCTTCATTTTCATTTTTTATGTTTTGATTTTCTTCCTTTTCGATTTCTTCCTTTTTAATTTCTTCATCTTTAATAATTGGAATTATCTTATTAATATCTTGGTCTATTTGCTTTAATATATTTGCAAATTTTCGATATTTTTTTTTTGGTCTTTTTGTTTTAATATTTAAGAAGCTTTTCTCTTGATTTTCATTTTCTTTTCCTTCTTTTAATGTTTTTATTTCATTGAATATACTGTTTTCAATTATTTGATTTTGATTATTTAATTCTTCTTTATTTAAGGTATTTATATTTTCGAATATTGGATTTTTAATTTCTGTTTCTTTCTCATTTTCCTTTTGAATTTCTTTAGAAATTTCTAGACTTGTTTCTGTCATTTATGAATTTTAATTATGCATTTATTTTTAAATTTAAATTATTTTATATTAATGAAAAAGTTTGTTTTTCTTTTTTGGGTTGGTTTTTATTATTTAATTAGATTATTTACGCATGTTTTTTTTCTTTTATTTTTTTAATATTTTTCAATTTAATAATTTAATTTCTTTAATGATAAAAATAATAAATAATTATTTTTTTTAATTAATTTTTTTTTATTATTTAAAACATAGAAAAATTAAAAAAAATAAATTAAACAAATTTAAATTGTGAAAAATATGATGAATAATTCCTATAGATATAAAAACATATAAAAATATTAAAATTTTATATCAACAAAATTATCAATAAGATAAAAACATTGAAAATAAAAAAATGAAATTAATAAAAAAAATTATTAAAAAAATAAAATAAAACGATTTTTCAAGTTTAATTTAAAGAAAAATAAATGAAAAACAAAACTTATTTTAATCAACGAAAATATTTTTCAAGAAATAACAATCAAAAATATAATAAGAGAATTTAATAATGAAAATAATGATAATATAACTAAATGATAGAAATCTAAAATCTATTTTATCCTCCATTGATAAAATAATTCAAATAAATTAACATTAGAAAAAAGAACAAAGATAATTTAAAAAGATATTTAAGAATTATGATTCAAAATTATATTCATTTTCCTTCTTATTATACTATTCAATTATTGTACTTAAATATTATTGTTAAAAACAGATAAACAAATAAGGGAGATATTCAATAAAAATAAATGATATGAAGTTAAAAATATATGGTTATAAAATTTCTCTTTAAAAAATTTAATAAATTTAAGGAAAAAAAGTATATCAGACCTATTTTTCCCATCAATGAAATGTATATATATTTATATTAAAAATAATTAAAAAATTTTTTTTATTGATATAAATAATTATAATAAAATTTTTTTATTCATTTTGAAAAACAATATTAAACTTTCATATACATTATATACAAATGTGATATGTTACTTTCATTGTTTTTTATAAACTATTGGCAATGAAAATAAAATTTTTTTATTTGATTTATTACTTAGATTTCTTGAATTTTTAAATAAAAGATCAAAACTATTATAACGTGATAAGTGGAAATCATAAGATTCTTTCTTTTTTATTTCTTCATAAAAGTTTTTTAATTTAGATTTAATTAACCAATTTCTAAAAGGGAATTTAACTTTTTTATTTTTTTCTTCAATTGAATAACTTTTTTTATGCTGAAAAAAACTCATACTTTTAGTTTTTTTTCTAAATAAATCTAAATCAAATTTACTATATTTTCCATATATTAATAATTTTTTTTTATGAAATTTAGGTTTTAATTCTTTTATTTCATTATTATTATTATTATTATTAATATCTTTAAAAATATTTCTAATAATACTAATATTAACTTTAATAGGATTTCTAAAAAAGGAATTTGAATTATATAAATTTGATTTATCATTTAATATACTTTTATAAGAAGAATCATTTATCATATTTTGTTCAAAAGAACTAGAAAACATATCATAAATTGGTCTTCTAAAGAAAGAAAAATTAGTATAATTCATTTTATCTCTTAATTTTTTTTTTTCACTTTGAGTTCTTGTTTGAGTAGCTGAATTAACTTTTTTAAAAATAGGATGAAAAGCATTTTTTTTTGAATAAGTAGTGTACATCTTAAAAATTAAAATATAAATTATATTAATTAAATAAAAATGGAAAATTTAGAAATTAATCAAACTTTAACTTATCCAACCGATTATGATGATGGTACTAATGAAAATAAGTTTAATGAATTTATTGATGAAGATATTGAAAAAAATTGTATTAAAAAAACAAAATCGGATAAAAATAAATTAACTTTAAAAAACGCTTCAATTGAAATTTTTAATACAATTATTCAAATTGATTTTATTGTTACTCCTATTTTATTCTTTTTAAATGGTTTTATTCCTTCGATTTTTATTATTTTAATTATTTACTATTTACAAATGGGATCTTTAAACAATATTTTACATTGTAAAAAAATTACTTCAAGATATACTCTTACTGTTTATGGAAGATTAATATTTGGTTTAAAAGGAAAATACTTTGTTCAAATTTTATGTTTAATTAAACCAATTATTATCTGTTGTATTTGTCTTTTAGTTTTAAATAAAATTTTTATTCATTTATTTGTTTTATTGTTGGAATTTTTATTTGGAGGAAATTATATAAAAAGAGAAATATTAAGTTTAATTTTTATTTCTATTATTTTTTTTATGTTATATTGGAAAAGATTTTCAATAAATAAATCTACTTTTAACTTTTTTTATCTAACGACTCTTTTTTTCACAATAATGAATTCTTTTATTTATTTATTATATTGTATAATAAAAAGAAAGATTAATTTGGATGAATTTAATGGAATTAATTTTGGTGCATTTAATTTTTATAATATTATAAAAGGTTTTGGAATTTGTTTATTTACTTTTACTTATCAATCAAAAATATTTAAAACTTATTTATCTTTAAAAGTAAGAAATGCAATTGAAATGAAAAATTCAGTTCATTTTGGCTTTTTAACAGCAATTTGTTTAATTTCTTTTATTGGATATACTAATTCTTTTAATATTAAAAATAATAATTATAATGATTTAATTGATAAATTATTCTTTGATATTGGAAATTATAATTCTTATATTTTGAAAATTTTAATTATTATTCAATTAATTTTAATTTTTATTTTATCTAGTTTTTATCTTATTACTATTTCTATTTATTTAAGAAAAAAAGTTAATTCTTTAATAAGAGAATATTCAAAGAAATTTATAGAAGAAGAAAAAACTGAAACTGAAAAAAGAGAAAAAGAAGAAGAAATTGAAAAAAAATTAGTTATACTTAATGTAATAATGTTTTTATTTTTATTTATTTTTTCTTTTTATTTCAAAAATTTAGGTAGTATTGCTTATTTCTTTGGAGTTTGTTCTTCAAATTGTTTAAGTATTATTGTACCTGCTATTTTTGTTATTCTTTTAAAAAAAGAAACTTTCTTTACGAAAAAATGTATTTCTGAAAAAGTAAGTTTAGTTGTTGGAATGTTTTTTATTTTTTCTTCTATTATTTTATTTTTTATGAATTTTAAAAAAAAAAATAAGGAAAATTGAAAAGTAAATTATTATATAGTTATTTAAGATAATTATTTATTTAAAAACTTCAAATTTAAAAATTTTTTTAATTAAATAAATTAATATAAATTCATAAATAAATCAAGAATTATTTTTTATTATATATTTGAAAGATTAAACTCTTATAAATTATTGAAATATTTTTTAGATGATTTTATATTTTAATTTTAACTCTTTTATTTATTAAATCACTTTTTTTATAATAGATATCCATAATTGTTATATTTATTATAACTTAAAATCTTTTTATTTATATTTCTAATAAGTTGTTTTAATCATATATATCAAAAAAGTTTTGATATTTTCTAAATATTCAATTTCATTCTTTAAAGGATAAAAAACATTAGTTAATTAAAAATCAAATTTTTTTAAAGAGATTTATTTTGTAATAAGTTAAATATTTGAATATTTTTTGAAATTTATCAATAATTAAATTCATTTCATATATTACTTCATTTATAATATAAATAATTTTGTTACTTTCATTTTTTAAATTATTATCTTTTTCTAAGTAAATTATTTGAATTTGTATTAAGATAATTTTTTCTCTTATAAAAGATCTTATTTAAGTATCCATTATATTTGATTAAAAACTAAAAAATAAATAATTTTTTTTCAAATGAATGATTAAAAAAACATTCAGTAAAATTTAAACAAATATTTTTTAAATTTTAAAAAAAATGAATATTAATCAAACATTACAAATTATTAAAGCCAAATGTAATGATTTTTCAAATTTACCAAATTCAATGAAAAATCATATAAATAAGGATGAAATAAAAAATTATTTATTAAATACTTTAAAAATAGATTTAAATACAATTCAAAACTTTTTAGATTTAATTTATGATGATAATGAAGAAGATAAAAGCAAAGTATCAACAAAGCATTTTATAGAAAAATATAATTCTTTATTAAAAATTATAGATAATAATGAAATCGAAGATGAAAATAAAAAGGAAAAAAATATAAATGAAAATACAGGAAATGAAGAAATTAAAGAAATAGGATTTAAAGGAAGTCCTATTAGGAATGATATATTTAATAAATTTGATGAAGATAATTCAATTGATCCTAATGAATTATTTAAAGAAATAAATTTTAAAAATGATAATTTTCAAAAGAAAAGTTATAATACTATAATAAGACCTTCAAATAATTTTAATTTAGGTTCTTTAAATAATTTAAAAGTATCAAATGATATAATTAAAAAAGAAGGAAATCAAAAAAGAAATAACGAAGAAAAAAAAATAAATACTAAATTCAAATCAATAATAAATAATAATTCAAATCAAAATATATTAAATAATATTTTTAATAATCAAAGACAAAATACAATTAATCAAAAATTACAAGATGTTTTTTTTCAAATTCACAAATCAAATGATATTAAAAATTATAATATTTATCCTTTTAACAATTCAAGGAAATATAATTCAACTCATAATATAAATAAAAATGCTTATAAAACTTATATTCCAAGTCCAAGAAAAATTGATAATCATATTTTATTACAAATACATAATAAAAAAACTAATATAAATCATTATTCACCTTTAAAAAATAATAAAATTAATTATAATAATAATATATATAATTTATCTAAAAGTAGTAATTTGAAAAAGTTTTCAAGAAATGATGATATTAATAAAAAATTAGAAGGATTAAATAAAATTTTATTTGCTAAGGATTTAGATAAAATCAATCAAGGAAAAAATATTTTAAATCCAGATGATTTTTATACTTTAGAAGATAAAATTATACAATTTGAAAAAAAAAAAATCGAAAATAAAAAGAAAAAAACTAATATTTATGAAAAGGAAGATAAATAAAAACTCGAATTATTTGAAATCAAAAATATATAATATTTTTTATTAATTAAAAATATTAATATTAAATTATTTATTATATACATTTTTTTTCTTATGAAAAAAAATATATTATTTGAAAATATTATTCTTCCATTAAAGAGATTTTTAAATAATAAGTTGCTGTACAATGATTTAATTCATCATTTAATAAACACTTTATAATATATTCTCTATTATAACCAAAATCTTCAACAAATTTTAAAGCACTTTCATTAATATTAAAATTATTATTTTCATTTATTTTATTTTTTTTATCATTACTTTTATCATCTTCAATATCATTTTCTTCTTTAATATAATTTCCCTTATTATTATTATCTAAATTATTCTCTTTTTTTTTATTATAACTTTCATCAATTGAATTATTTAAAGATCTCATAATTTTTTTTTTATTTTCATTTCTAATAAAACCTTGATCAACATCAGCATTATATTTAACTTCATAATTTAAATTTAATTCCTTTACTTTTAAATTAAATTTCATTATATTATCTTTAATCATTAAATCAGAAAAATAAATTTCTTCATCATCATTATAATAAGGTTGAATTTCAGTATTATTTGGAGTAATAATATTAGAAGTAGAATCAATATTCTTATTTTCATCATCAAATTCACTTTCTAAATTTTTATAAGTAAAATTTTCAACTAAATTTTCTTTTTCATTAAATCTATAATCAAGATTTAATTTCCCATAAATAATTTTTTCAGCTTTTGTAAATAATTCAAAATTATTTTTCTTTAAATCAAAATCTTTAAACCAAGAATGATTTAAAATATCATTTAAACTAAATCTTTTATTAGGATTAACTTCTAAGATATTTTTAATTAAATCATTACATTCATTAGAAATATTATCAATAATAGGATAAATACCTTTAATAATATTATTATGTAATTGATTATCATTATCTCCTTTAAAAGGAACAAACCCAGTTAACATAAAATATAAAACAACACCACAACTCCAAATATCACTTTTATAAGGATCAAAAGGTTTATCATATAATAATTCAGGAGCAATATAAGCTGGAGTTCCACAAGTTTCATTTACTAAAGTTCCTTTTAGAATTTCTTTTCCTACTCCAAAATCACATATTTTAATTTCATTATTTAATGTTAATAATATATTATGTGGCTTTATATCTCTATGTACTATATTTTTTGAATGAATATATTTTAAAGTTTCTATTAATTGTTTAAATATATTTTTAGATTGATTTTCTGTCAATTTTGTCATTTTTTTAACTGTTTGTAATAAATTTCCTCCAATTATATTTTCCATTACTATAAATGTATAATTTTTATTTTCAAATTTTTCAAATAATTTTACTATGTTTTTATGGCCTCTTAATTTTTTCATTAGTTTTATTTCATGTAATATATTTCTTTTAGAGTATATTCCTTTTTTTTTATTCATTGATTTTATTGCTACGATTCTACCACTTAAAATATGAAGAGATAAATTTGCTTTTCCAAATCCTCCATGTCCTATACATCTTCCTATTTTATAAAAATCTAATGTTGTTTCTGGATATTCTTTATTTTTAATATAATAATTTTTTATTATTTCTGATAATTTTTTACTTTCATTTTTATAATAGTTAATATCTTTTATTGATGATATTGATATTGATAATGAATTTTCTTCTTTTTTTGTTTTTTTTTTATTAATATCTATTCTTTTTATTTTTGTTATATCATATAATAATGATTGAGTTATTGGTTTTTTATATTTTTGTTTTTTTTCTTTCCTTTCAATTTTTGTTAATGTTGAACTTAATTTATGTCTATTTAAACTAATATTATTTATATTATTATTATTTAGTTTATTTATTATTTTTGTATTATGATTTCCAGTTAAACCCTTTTTCTTTAAGTTTATATTATATATAAATATATTATTTTTTGTATTTGTTGTTGATTTTTTTATATTTTTATTTTTTGTGATTAATTCACTTTTACTTTTTGATTCACTTTTTATTGTATTATTTGATGAATCATTTATTGGAAATAAATTTATATTTATTTTCTCATAATAAAATTTATTATATTTATTTGAATTTTGAGAATTTTCATTTTTTAATTTTTCCTCTTTTTTTTTATGATTATTTCTTTTTTCTTCTATATTCTTTTTATAATATGAATTACTTAATCTAGTAATATTACTTTCATTTTTTTTATCATTTATTTCATTATTAGAATCATTATTATTTATACTTTGACTTGTTAAATTAGAAATAGAATATTTATTTATTTTATTATTATTATTTGAAGAAATAATTATATTATTTATTTTAGTTATTGAAGTTGATTTACTTTTTGATTTAGAAGAAGAAGGAATAAAATTATTCTTTTTAACATTATTTTTTTCTTTTGATTGTTTCCTTGATTGATAAGCAGTTTTAGGAGTTGTTTTATAAGAATTTAAATGAATATTTTTTGTGATTTTATTTAATTTTTTTAAATCAATTTGAGATAATTTATTATTATTATTTGAAAAAGAAGAAGAAGTTTTTATATTATTATAATGTATCCATTTACCATTATTTCCTTTTTTTAAACATATATTAGTTATTTGATTTTTATGTTTTATTTTTTTATTTATTTCTTCTTTTGGTTTCATATTATTATTATACATTATTGAATAATTTGAAGAAATGTAATTTACTTTTGAATTATTTTTATTTTTTGAATTTTGAAGATTGTATGATTTATTTTTTTGTTTTTCTTTACTTTCAGATTCACTTTTTGTTTTACTATTATTTGTTTCTATTTGTTGTCTTGATTTAATGTTTAAAACTATTGTTGGAGTGATATCATCAATTTTTTTTATATTATTTTTATTATTATTTTGCTTTTGTGATTTAATATTTTTATTCATCATTTTATAATTTAATTTTGCCTTTGAAATATTATATTTATAAAGAGGGTATTTTATCAAATTGTTATTTTGATTTGATGAATTTGTATTACTTAATGAAGAACAATTTGAATTTTTCATTTAGTTTTTTTAATAAATGTTTTTTAAATATATTTTTAATTTTGATTTTAAATAATTTAAAAATTATAAGTTAATTTAATTAATTAATGTCTCAAGAAGAATTTAATATAGATAATAATTATGAAGAATTTGAAGAATTAAATGACAATAATGAAGAATCAGAAGAAAATAATTTTTATGAAGGAGGAGCTCATTTTAAATATGAAGATTTATTTAATAAATTAAAAGAAATTAAAAAGAATAATAATAATTTAAATCAAAACATAAATATTAATTCTTTAAATAATGTAAATAGAATTCCTCCAAAATCAAGAAATATTCAATTAAATAATCAAATTCGTTCTATTAATATTTATTTTAGAGAAAATAATAAAAATAAAAATGTTAATAATGTTTATAATATAAAAATAAGAACTAATAAAACTTCAATTTTACCTAAATCAGATGGAATTAAACAAAAATTAAATGATGGTGTTGTTAATGGGAAAAAAGATAATATAAATAATGATAATAAAAAAAATAAAAATAATAATAAAAAAATAGAATCTAAATCATCAAGTAATCCCAAAAAAAATAATTTAGTGACAATTTCTAATCTATTAAAAAATAAAGAAAATAAAAAGAATTCAAATTCAAATAGAAAATCAATTACTTCTTCAAAATCAATAAGCCAGAATAATAATAAAAATAAAAAAGAAACAATAAATATAAAAACAAATCAAAATTCCTCTAATCAAAATCAAAACAATAATATTCAACAATTAAATAATTTAAATAAACACAATTTAAAGAATAAAAAAGCACATTCAACATCAAATAATAAAACTAACAAAATGAAATTAAGTTATGGGAAAATAATAAATAATAATAAAAAAAATATTGCTGTAACTACTTCAAAATGTATTAAAACAGTAGCAAAAAGTCATATAGATCTTTTTTCAATAAATAATAGTAAATCTGATAAAAGTCAAGAAAAAGAAATTAAAAGTAAATCAACATCAAATGATAAAAATTCTAATGAAATATATAATAAAGTTGAAAAAAGTAGAAATAAATTAAATATAATAAATAAATCAAAAAATAATGATAATTGCAGTTATAATTTAATTAAAAAGAAAAAAATAGAAAGTAAAATACGTTCTGTGAGTAAACAAAGAGAAATTAATTCAAGTAATTCTAAATCAAATTCTCAATATTATAATGAATGTGAAAAATTAAGTAAAAATTTATTTAAAAATAAAAACTTAAAACATCAATTAAAATATTCTTCTCCAAGTTATTATACTAATACTTCAATAAATAAAACTAATTCAAGTATTATTAAAAATAAAATTGCGACTCCTAATGTTACTGTTTTTTTAGATAATAATATTCAATATAATAATGATAAAAAGAAGAATGAACAGAAAAAAAATATTAGTAGAAATATTAAATATAATAAAAATAATACTTCTTTAAATAAAATGAATAAGTATACCTCGATTAATAAAATGAAAAAAAGAATTGATTTACTTAAACAAAATAATTGTTCAAAAGTTACTATTTCTTCAAATAATAATAATATAAATAATACTTTTAATAATAGTACAAATAAATCATTTAATCAAAAGATTAAAAATAAAGGAAATAATTATTTTAGAAAAAATGATTTAATAGGTATATTTGATAATTTAAAAAATAATAAAATAAAAAATAATCAATCAAAAATAAACAAAATTAACAAAAATTCAAAAGAAAACAATTTAAAAGTATTAGAAATAATAAACAAAGATTATAAAACAAAATTAAATCCTATTATAAATAAATTAAACATAAAATAAATAAAAAAAAACAAAAAGCCATTTTTTAAATTTATTAGAATAAAAAAATAAAAAAATAAAACAAAATATAAATAAAAAAATATTAAATTAAAAATTTCTTTTTCAAAAAAATATTAAAAAATTAAATTAAAAATAGTTTAATTAAAAAAAAAAAAAAGATATATATAAATATAGAAAAATGTCTCAAATAGACTAGTAAGTTAAAAAAATATAATAAATAAATAACTAATAAAAAAATAAATTAGTGATTACTTATTTAAATATTTAGTAATAGGAAATTCAGGAGTAGGAAAATCATGTCTTCTTCTTCGTTTCACAGAGGATTCATGGTCAGAAAGTTATGTGACAACAATAGGAGTAGATTTCAAAATAAAAACATTAGATATAGAAAGTAAAAGTGTGAAACTTCAAATATGGGATACTGCAGGAGAAGAAAGATTTAGAAATATTGTTTCTTCATATTATAGAGGTGCTCATGGTATTATGATGGTTTATGATATTACTGATTTGGAAACTTTTGAAAATTTAAATTCTTGGCTTAATGAAATTGCCAAAAATGCTTCTGAAAATGTTTATAAAATTTTAGTAGGAAATAAATGTGATATGGAAAAAGATAGAAAAGTCACTTACCAACAAGGAGAAGAATTTGCTAAAGAACATAAAATGTTTTTCTTTGAAACTAGTGCTAAAGATTCTATTAATGTTCAAGAAGCTTTTGAAACTATGACTAAAGAAATTATTAAGGAAAATGATGAAAATGTTTTAAAGAAAAAAAAACATGATATTATTATTAATGATGATGCACATAAGAGTATTAAAACTAAAGGATGCTGTTAAGAGATTATTTAATTTTTTATTATTAAAAATAGGATTGTATACATTTTTTTTAGAATTTGAATTTTTAATTTAATTTTTAATAAAATACAATAAACATATATAGATAATTTCTCAAAATAAGAAATATTTAATATTATTAATATATAACGATATTATAAGTTTTATCAATTAATTTTTAGATAATCAAATTGTTTAAATAATAATAATTTACAAATTAATCATATTATAATTTCAAAAGTATTCTCATTAAATATATATTATATAAATACCAGAGATGTATTAATTTTAGAATCAGATTTTTAATAATATAAACATTATGATTCATTAACTTTATAAAAAATTTTTTTTTAATGCGGTATCAATAATCATTTATATTAAATATAATTCAATAATATATTAAAATATTGAAATCCTATAAATCAATCATCCCACAAAAAATGAAAAAATAAAAAAGAAAATTTTTATTAGTTAAAAATTTATAATTTTAGAAATATTAGGGAAAAAAACTTTTGTAGTAAAAAAAGAAACAGAAAATAATAAAAGTAGATTCGGAAACAAAGATATTCAAAAATTGATATTAATGAAAAAATAAATTAATAAATATATTTAGAGGAAATATCCAAATCTATTGTTTCAAATAAAATTAAAAATACATCAAAAAGAAAATGGAAAAATAAAAGAAATGAATGGTTATTATCTTTTATTGATTTTTTCTTATATATGTTTCTTTTTATATATATAAGAAATTATAAGATATATTGAATTCAATGAAAAATTATATTTCGAATATTCCTAATAAAATATTTTTTCCATTTAATAATTTAAAAATAAAATTATGGATTATTATTATTATTATTATACATATACATATTTTGTGGTGGCAAAGCATAAAAAGGTTGTCCTGGAATAAAATTAGGCATTTGACCATAATTAAATCTCATTCCAAAATTATACATTTGATTTTGATACATATTTTGTTGTTGTCTTTGATTTTTTATTTGTCTTTTATTTTCATGTATTTCTTCAATTGATAATAATTTTAATTCCGAAAAATTTTTAATAGTCAAATAATTTTTCCCTTCAATTTCTAAAGTATTACTATCTTTCATTAGATTTAATATTTTATTTGAATCTACATTATTTTTTTTTAATGAAGTATAATTAGTTAAATCATCAATTAATATTTGTCCTTTATCATTTATTTTATTTCTTAAATATAAATCTTTATTTAAAGTTTGTTCAGTAAATAAATTTTCAATATAATCTTTTATTTCATTATCATCTTTAAAAGTAGGAAATTGATGATAATGATTTTCAAAATTTCTTTGATTAAAAGAGTCAAATTTATTTGCTCCGAATTTAAATCCTCGGTTTTGATTATTATTATTATTGTGATTATTATTGTTATATCCTCCTCTTTTATTATTATAATTTTTATTTCTATTATCATATTTTTTATTATTATTATATTTTTTATTGTTATTATCATTTTTATTTTTTTCATATTTATCTTCTTCATATTCAATATTAACTTGAATATTATTTTTACTTGCATATTCCATGAAATCAATTCCTTTTTTTTTTGCGTTTTTTTTATCATGTTTTTTCTTTTCATCTTTTTTATGTTCTCCGGAAAAAATAGAATCATCTATTTTAACTTCTTTTATTTGCTTTTGTAATTCTTCATCAACTGGTTCTTCTTCTTCATTTTCTAATTCAGGTTTAATTTCTTGTGGAGGAACATTTTGTTCTTCTTTCTTTTCTTCGTCACTCATTAAGATAGAATAAAAATAATAAAATATAATAATTATTATAAAAAAGAAAAAGTGATAAGAAAAAATAATTATATATTAAATAACAAATAAATTTTAAATATCCAAAAAAAATAAAAAATTTAAATAAAAATAAAAAATATTTAAAAAAATTAAATGGAAACTTTTGTTCCAAATACTCCAAATCTTCATTATTTTTTTCGTAATAGAATAACTCAACTTTATTCAATAATGAAAGAAAAAAAAATAGAAGGACTTCTATTAATCACATCATATGATTGTTCATATAGTAAATTAATGGAGAAATTTGTTAAATGGCTTTTATTTGGAGCTTCTTCAAATTATGAAATAGAACAATTATCAATTCCTTATGAATTTAATGAAACTTTTATTATAATAACATTACAAAGAATATTTATTTTTTCATTACCTTCAACAGGTAATTTTTTCAATGAAATTTGTTCTAAATTAAATAATGTTGAATTATTTATTGTTTCCAAAGAAGATGAAGAGTTAAGTGAAAATTTAGAAATATTAAAAATATCTAAATTTGTTCAATGGACTCAACCTATTAAAAAATTTGGTATTCCTTTAGATTATAATCAAAGACAAAATATTATTTTACTTGATAAATGGCCTTTATTAACTGCTACTGCTTTAGATTGTTTAAAATTAGGATTTTTTACTATGAATCATGATATTATTGATATTTCTAAAGATTTAGAATTATTATATCATAGAATTGATACTAATGCTGCTTTAAATTTAATTAATCCTAAAACTAATATGTTAGAAAATATTTTAGTTGATTTTTGTAATTATTTTAATAGAGAAGTTGTTAATAAGAAATTAAATAGAAGTGAAGAAAATTTAAATGAAAATCAAAATTTAGAATTTATTAGATTTAATTTTGAAAAGGAAAAAAAAACTACTTATTTGTTTTTAGAAAATTTACCTACTCCAAGAGTTTTATATGGAGTTCATTCTAATATTAATTTTAATGAAGGTTGTTCAACTGATGCTTTATATAAAACAACTTATGATTTTAAATTTCCTGCTTTTCATATGACTTATGAAAATTTTGATCCTATAACTGGAGTTAGAATTGGTAGAACATTAATTTTATATGATTTACAAAAAACTTATCTTGATTTAAATGATGAAAATTTTCAATATGAATTTATCAATTCTAAAGCATATAATGAAGTCTTTTATTTTTTTAATTTATATTATATTTTGGTTCATTTTTCTAGACAATATCAATTTGATTTAATTTTAGGGAAAATTCAAATTAATAAAGCTAAAGAAAAGTTAGTTAAAGAATTTAATGATTATATAAAAAAATATGAAAAGGAAAATAATATTAAACATAATGATGATTTTTTACTCAAAAATGATAATATTTTAATTAATATTGAACAATATATTATTTTAGATAAAATAGACCAAAAAAATCCAAAAGATAATAAAACAATTGTTTTAAGATTTGAAGTAAAAAGTATTTTATCTCCATACACACATAGATTAATAGGTTCATTATTATTTTGTGATACATTCTTATATTGTTATTGTGAATTATTTAATTTAACAAGTGATATAATACCATTTAAATTTATTCAAACAACGACTCAACATTTTAAAGAAGATCCCAATTATAATTCTCAGCAAATTTTAGTATCAATTACTAACATAAAAATAAAAGATATAGATTATAGAGCATTATCATTTTATAAAGATGAATATAACATTCCTTATATGTTTCCAGATAGTCATGAAGTAGATTTAGATCATAATCAAATGTTTATATATTATCAAGGAAGAATGAATTTTTATGAAGATTATATGACATTTTCTGATAATTCAATAGGTAATATTATTTTATCATATAAAAATATAAATTCATTTTCATATATTGAAGAATTACAATATACTATTTTCTTATTTAAATTTGAAGATACTAATCAACTTCCTTTAAGTGGTATTTTAAAAGATGAATTAATTGTTTATTTAAGAGGAAATACAGAAAGAATGAGAGATTATGGAAGAACTGTTATTGAATTTATGAGAAATAATCAATTAATGAGAGGAAAAGTAACTTCAATGTCAAAGGAAAAATTATTTGAATATGAAATTGTCATTAATACTTTCCATGAAAATGAATATGAAGATTTATCTTATATTTCTAATAGTTTTAATTTAACTAATATTAGTGATATTATTAATGAAATGTTTGAATATGAATTTTTAAAATTTAATAATGAAAATAAGAATATTACTTATAATGATTATAGAAAAATTAAAAATGAAATTTCTGAAGAAATTCAGAGTTTAAATTCAAAAGATAATTCACAAAATAAAAATGAAAATAAAAGTAAAATTATGTTTGTGTTTGGACCAGATCCAAGAACAGTAAATAATATAAAAGATAAATTAGTTGATTTTGCAAATAAATGTGGTTTTTCTTCAAATATAATATTTCCTACATATTCATTATTTAATTTTGAAAAAAATAAAAATTATGAAAATATAATTAAACAATATTATATTAATGAAATAAAAAAAATTAAACCTGTAAAAAGAGAAATTAATATGGTTTTTATTTATCATTCTTGTAATGTTTTAACTTTCATTTATGATATGACATTAGGAGTTTCAAATTTTCATAAAAATTTTGATATTTTAAATTGTACATATGCTATTAATTATGATTTTTATAAAAGTGGAAAAGGAAGGAATATTGTTAATAAAGATTATTATTATGATGATATTATAAATTATATTTTTATCGATGAAGGAATTTTAATTCAAGAAAAAATAACAAAATTTAATAAAATTGTTTCTATGTCAAATCCTTTAAGTAAAGTATTTAATAATAGAAGTTTTTATTTAAATGATAAAGAAGTCAAAAAAATATTTGAAGATATATTAATAACTCAAAAACTTTTAAAATTTTATTTTGATTATTATAAAAATAATTTATGTTCAAAAGCATTTTATCAAAATATATTTATTCCATTTGAATATATGGTTAAAGAAGAGATATTTAATAAATTTTTAATAAGAGGATTAAATAATCCATTGCAATATTTATTTAATAATAATTTTAAAGAATTTCCAAAAGATGAAGAAGAAAGACCTCAATTAAATGATGATAATGCATATCAAGATTATTTAGAAAGAATAGTTTCTAAAGCAAAAGTATCAGAAACAGATCCTGTGTTTATAGAAATATTTGGTTATGTTCTTTTTATAAATGAAAAGAATAAAAATTCAAATAATGAAAATAATAATATTAATGAAAGAGAAGTTAATAATGTTACTTGTAATTATAAAGAAAGAATAATTAATTTAGTAAAAGATTTTGATTATTTAGAAGAGAAAAGTGAAATAGGATTATTTGTTTTAGGTAAGAATTTATACTTCAATAAAAATTATGATTTTTATAAAAATATGTTAAGAACACTTTCAGGTGAATTTCCTCAATTAAAATCTTATAAAAAAAAAGAAGATGTGACTTTAGAAGAAAGAAAAAATTTAAATTTTGCAAATTTAACAAGACCATTACCTAAAGGATGGGAATTAGCTGGTCCTGTTGTTGTTGATGAAAATGATGTAATTCATGAAGAACATCCTTATTTGGATAAATTTATTGAAGAATATATTAATGTTAATAACAGCGCTATTGATGAATATAATAAAGGTATTAAAAATGATATTAATAAATTATTGATTTAAATATTTATTATTTAAACATTATTAAAAATATATTTATTACATATTTTTTATAAATACAAATAAAATTTAATTAATTTAAACCATCATGTTCAAATAAAAATAAAACTGTTAATATATTAGTGTTAATTTATGAGATAAAAATTTTTATATAATTAGTACTTCCAATCAACCTAATTAAAAGGATGACATACTTATAAACTGCTAAAACAAAAATAACATATAAATATAATGTTTATTTATTTATTCTATGAACCATATAAATTATTTTAAATCTTTTAATAGGTTTATGCAACAAGATTATTTTTATTAATCAATAAAACAAGAAAATATTTATTACTTTAAACCAATATATATACTCTTAATTACAAATATTTATAATTCTAAATATTCATTTAATTACATATTATAGGAATGATAGTTTTAATTATCATTGACACTTATATCTATAAACAAAAAAGAATTTTAAAAAAGAAATAACCATTTAAAAGGTTTTATAAGGATCTCAGAACTAAGAAATTGTATTTATTACTCATATTCAAATTATATGTACTACCATTTTCTTTTTTATTTGATTTATAAAGAAACGAACCTAATATAATATTTTCAATATTTTTAAATAAAATGGTATTAATACCCATATAATTGAAACTATTTGCAAAAGCAATATATGCAATTTCACTTTGTGACATTGCAATAAACATATCATTTAATAAATAATTTTTAATTTGAATTTCATAAACTTGTTTGAAATTATTACATAAATATTCATTTTGATTGCAATAAAATTTGAAAAGTTGAAAATAAATTGAATAAAAATCAAATGCTGTTGAATATAAAGTTTTAAAGTTTAATTTTTTTAAAATTTCAAATTCCATTTTAGTTAAATCAGATTTTTTATAAATTTGACATTGAGGAGAATTTAAAACTTTTTCTGTGAAAAAGGCTGTATAATTACAATTAATTTCTTCAAGTTTAGTTCCTAATGAAAGAGAAGCAATTGCAATTAAATTTAATTTTTCTTGTGTTAAAGGAACTTTATTATTTTTTGAAATAAATTGATCAAAAATAACAACGCTTCTATAAAGAGTTTGAATTGAGAAATTTAAATTATCACAAAGGAAAATTAGCCAATTAATTAATTGAGGTCTAATTTCACTTAATGAAATTGGATAATTAATTGGTTGAATAATTGAAGGTTCGTTTTGTTTAAACATTTGGAAATCTTCTTTTAATTCTTTGATTAATTTAAATTGCATTTCATATCTTTTGTCCATTGACATATTTATTTATTATTTTTTTTACAAATGTCTTTTTATATAATAAATGCAAAATAATAATAAATATTCTTTAATATACAATCAAAGAGATATTGATAGTTTTATTCCAATTAGAAAAATAAATGAAGGTAGTTATGGAATTGTATATAAAGCAAAGGATAAAAATAATAATGAAATAGTAGCAATAAAAAAAATTAAATTAAATTTAAATAATGATAATGGTTTTCCAATAACATCAATACGTGAAATAAAAATTTTATTTTCTTTAAACCATAAAAACATAATAACATACAAAGAAATAGTATGTGGTTCATCCTATGATAAAATATATGCAGTAATGGAATATATGGATTATGAATTAAAAAATTTAATAATAACTCATCATTACATGTTTTCAATGAGAAATATAAAAAGTATAATATATCAAATATTAAAAGGAGTAAATTTCATTCATTCAAATTGGGTAATTCATAGAGATATTAAATCTTCAAATATATTAATAAATAAAAATGGAATAGTTAAAATAGGGGATTTTGGATTAAGTAGAAAATATTCAAATCCTTTAGGACATTATACTCCTATTGTTGTTACTCTTTGGTATAGAGCTCCAGAATTGTTATTATATGTTAATAGATATGGTCCTGAAATTGATATTTGGAGTATTGGATGTTTATTAGGTGAATTAATTTTAAATAAACCTATATTTCAAGGAGAAAATGAAATTGATCAATTAGATAAAATTTTCCAAATTTGTGGAACTGTTAATAATAAAATTTGGCCTAACTGGAAAAATTTAGTAGGAAAAAATTCAACGAAGGTTAAATTTAAAAATTATGAAAATAAAATTGATGAAATTTTCGGGAAAAGTGGTATTAGTGATAATGGAATTGATTTTTTAAAAAAAATGCTTGAGTTGAATCCACAAAGAAGAATTAATGCTGATGATGCTTTGAAACATATTTGGTTTAAGGAGGATAATGAAGATTTAAATAAATTAGAAATGGATGAAATTAATAAGAATTCAGATTTATATTCTAAATAAAAAATAAAAAAATTGTTTAGTTTTCTATATTATATTTTAAATATAGTAAATTGTTTTTTTAATATAAAAATTAAATAGTTTAAAAAATAAAGAAAGATATTTTTTCATTGAATAGAAAAAAAGATAAATTTATATAACACAAGAAAAAATATCAGAAAATTATATAAACAAAAATTATTTAAACAATCTGACTTTAATTATTATTATTCTTTGTGAAATTTATATCTTTTTTCTTATTCCTCATAGTTCCTCCAATACTAGCTTTTCTCATACCACTTCTAGAAAATCCACTTCTACTTTCTCTTTTTTCTATTTTTTTATCAACGCTTTCATTATTTTTACTAATAACACTACTATTCTTTTCAGCAAACTTATCTTTAGAACTAGAAGCATTTGCTTCTAAATCATCAATGTTCCCTACCTTACTTCCTTTTTCATTATTATCTAAAAATTCTTGAATTTTTTTATCAATTGGTAATAATTTCAATATAAAACATAACACAAAAGTAATAGCTGAAAAACCAATACAAAGTAACCATTGTTGGTAAGATAAACCATTTTCAGTTACTTTAAAAGCTTCTCTTCCACATTCCATTAATATAATTTGTAAAATTAATTCTAATCCAGTAATTAAAGGGAAAAAGAAATTATTAGTTATTCTAACTAAAATATTAAAAGAATCATCAATAACTCGACAATTGATTTGATTAAATAAAGTATAAATTACAAAAACATTAAAAACAATAGACATATGAGCTGAATTTCCATTCACATTAACATATGTATCAAAAGCAACTGCCATATCTTGTTTTTCAGCATACATTCCACATTGCATTTCATTCATTCCATGTTTTAATTTTGATCTAGCACTCCAATAAGCTCCAGTACCATAAATAATATGATCTAATTTTTTCATATTTCCTGGTAATTTCCCATAACAATGATAAATAATATAATTTTCAGCTAATCTAACATAATCAGTTTCTTTAATAAAATGAGGAGCATATAAATATAAAAATAATAATAAAATTAATTGAAACAAAGATTGTCCTCCAATGTGTTTCCACATTTTACCATTTATTATACTTTCATCTCTTCTTGTTGGTTCTCTATCTAATAATGCATCATAAGGAGGTTCAGTTGCCAAAGCTAAACTTCCAAGAGAATCCATAATTAAATTTATCCATAACATTTGAATAGTCATTAAAGGACTTTCATTCCCAATACAAGCACAAATAAAAACAAGTAAACAAGCACAGAAATTAACACTTAATTGAAATTGTAGAAATTTCCTAATATTATCATAAATATTTCTCCCATAAATAATCGCAACAACTAAAGAAGAAAAATTATTATCCATAATAATAATATCACTTGCTTCTTTGGCAATATCAGTTCCAGCAAACATAGCAAAACCAACATCACTTTTACTTAAAGCAGGAGCATCATTAGTTCCATCACCAGTAACTGCAACTATTTTTTCCATTTCTTTTAACCCTAAAACTAAAGCATATTTATGAATAGGTTGACTACGTGCCATTACTCTTAAATTTTCAGTTAATTCAATAAATTTTTCTTTATCTTTTATAGTATCACATTTAACTTCTTTTGCAGTTTCTCCTGTATTTTTCACCAATTCTTCAGCTTCTGCTTGAGTCTTTGGACATTTACAAGCATTTGTATCTTGTCCACAGACTTTACAAATTAAACCACCTACAATTTGATAAAAAGAATTACCTGTGATTGCTTTTGGTTTATTTTTTAAAACACTTTGTAAATGAGAATCTCTTTTCTTTGGATCATTAGTTAATTCAGGTTCTTCTTCAATATCTTGAGGACTCATATTTTCTAAATTAACATCTTCACCTAAAATATGACAATCTTTTGCAATTGCTGTTGCTGTTATTATATTATCTCCAGTTACCATAATTACAGTCACTCTTGCTTTTTGACATTTTAATACTGCTTCTTTAACACCATTTCTAAGTGAGTCACGAATACCAACAACAGCAACAAATACTAAATCATATTGATCAAGTGCTAATCCTTTAGAATTATGATAAGTTTCTGCATTTTTAAATTCTTCTTTTGTTATGTCTTTATAACATATATATAAAGAACGAAGCATTTGTTTATTGAAATTTTCTATTGTATCTTTTATTAAATTTAATTGCTGGTCTCCTATATGTTTCTTTTCACCATTCTCAGGGTCTATGTAATATTTACATATGTTTTTCACATTTTCTGCTCCGCCTTTTGTATATAAACGATATTTTGTTGGAAGCTTTTCATTTGCTACAAAAGTTGTCATTCTTTTCCTTTTTGAATCAAATGGAATTTGCTTGTAAAATCTTTTGTCTTTTTGATATATTTTTCTTTCTACACTTATTGGAGATTTAAATCTATATAAAAAATCTATAAATGCATTATCTGTTTTATTTTTGGTCTCACATTCTTCCATGTCACCATGAATATTTGGTCTAGATAATGTTTTTATAGTTCCATCAGTATTAAGTGCTATACTAGTTTTAAGGGCATCCCAATATTTTTCATTTGGAAAATAAGTTTTATAATCTTCTCTCATTTTCTTATTAGATTCAGCTTTTTTATGTAAATTTTCAGAATGTTCAACATCAATAGTTTCTTTTAATGTAATTTCATTTTTAGCAGTTAAAATTTTAAAAATATTCATTTCATTTTTAGTAAGAGTTCCAGTTTTATCAGTACAAATATAATTAGCTCCTCCCATAGTTTCACAAGCATGCATTTTCCTAACTAAATTTTGTTGATCCATAAGTTTCTTTATAGAAAAAGCCAAACTTAAAGTAACAGCTAAAGGTAAACCTTCAGGAATAGCAACAACAATAATAGAAACACAAAGCATAATAATATTTAAAATATCAGCAGTGACATTTTTTTTGGGATGAGTTAACTCAGCATTAACAGTACTCATAACTATACCATTATTGATTTGATTTAATTTATTCTGAACATAAAAACTAAATAAACCCTGTTCAGCAGTGCTTCTATTATATTCATCTGAATCTTTAATATAACTAATTCCAAATCTAATTAAAAGAGCAATTAAAGTAACAATTCCAGCAAACATACCAAAATAACCGATTTTTTCAGCAATACTTTCTAATTTTTCTTCAAGTGGAGTTTTATTATTTTCTTGAGCATTATCAACAGTTCTTCTAATAATACCTTTCTGACTATGATCTCCAACTGCAATTACAATAGCACTTCCAGTTCCTTCAACTAAATTAGTCCCTGAGAGAAGAAGAGGAGAAGGAGGTTTACCTCCTTTTTTCCTTTTAATATAATCTAAACATTTTTCATAAACATCCTTTTTTAAAGTTTCACTTTCTCCAGTTAAAGAACTTTCATCCATTTTAATTCCATTCCCATCAACTAATAAAAGATCAGCAGGCATAATATCACCAACCATAATTTGAACTAAATCACCCACTAATAAATCATCACTGGGAATATCAAAAGGATTTCCATTTCTAATTACTTTATAAGTAGTACCTTCATTTTGGATATTATTTAATTCATGGAATTTATGTTCTTTTTTCCAATTTGTAATAGAACCAACTAATGTAACAACAAGTACAGCTACAACAATACTTAAACCATCAACCCAATCTTTACTAGGATCTTCACTTAAAGTAGCTCCTAAAATAATTTGTACAATTGCAGCAGCAATTAAAATTCTTACCATTAAATCTTCTAATGCTTCCCAAACATAAGAACAAAAAGGAGGAACTGGTTCTACAAAAACTTTATTTGAACCGAAATCATTTAATCTATTTTCATCTGTTATATAACCATATTTTGGATCTGTTTTTAATTTTTTTAATATTGATGATATTCCTCCTAAATTTTCTATTTCTTTTAAATCTAAATATTCTGAACCTCTCTCTTTATATGCTGACATTAGTTGCTCTAATTCTTTTACTGTTATTTCATAAGTTCCTGATACTTGGTTTTGAGATGATGATCCTTCGTTTGGTAAAGTCTTTTTTTCATTCTCTTTTTCATCTTTTTTCTCTTCTTCTTTTTCTTTTGGTTTTTCTTTTGGCTTTTCTTTTGGTTTGTCTTTTGACTCTTTTGTTGATTTTTCAACGCTTATTTTCACCTTTTTATCTGTCATCTTTTCTTTTTTATTTTTTTATTTGAGAAAAATTATTGAAAATAATTGAATAATATTTATAAATTATGAATTTTATTTATATTTTTAAACAAACCTTTAGTTAAATTTTCTTTAAATAATAAAAATATAAATTCATTAAAATTGGATTTTTCTCATTAGTGAAAGTAGTTCTTCTAATTTGAATACATTTAAATAATTTTTTCTTTTCTAATTCTTCGAAAACATTACTTTTCCAAAATTGAGGATTTTTAGAACTTACAGAAAGAACAATACCATTATTTTTTAAAACATAAAACATTTTTTCATAAATATTTTGTAAAGTGAAAGGAACTTCAGGTGTTCCTTTAACAGCAATACTATCTAAACCAGCTTTTTCAATAATAACATCGAATTTATTTTTTTCAAACATTTCATTCATTCTATTAAAATCACAAACAATAAATTTAATTTTTGTATTACGATATTTTTCTTTATTTCTTTCTATAACAATCGAAGAAAAATCAATTGATGTTATATTTTTATATCCTAAATTATATAAATCAAAACACATTGTTGAATTTCCACATCCCATTTCTAAAAAAAAACATTTTTTTGGACTTGTAAAATTTTCTTTTAAAATTTCTTCTATTTTAAAATCATTATTTATTTGATTAAAATTTGTATACCAATCCATTTCTTGAGTATACCAACTATATCTGTTTTCCCAATATTCTTGACTAAAGTATTCTCTACTTTTTTTTTTTAACCAACGCATTAGGAAATATATTCCTATTACTATTATTATTATGTAAAATATTATTTTTTGTCCTGTTGATGAAAAAAAAGACATTTGATTTATATTTTATTTTGATTTGGTTTATCATAATTTATTTAATTTAAATTTTAATTTTTTTAAATTTAAAATTTTAATCTATTGTTTTTCTTCTAAAAATATATGGAAGACACTCAAATAAAAAAATATTATTAAGCCTAATAAAATTAAATTAAAAATAAAGATGAAATAAAACTGTTAATCTTTAATATACATTAATTAATTGTTTTCTTAATTATTTGGAAAGAACAAAATAATTTAAAGGAATAAATTCTTTAGGCCAATTTTCATTTTTTCCTTTTTTTATAATTTTAAATTTACATTTTTTAAAAATAGATAAATAAAATTTTTCATTTCTTTGAATAGACAAATCATTAGCTAAAAAACTTTTTTTTTTTAATAAACAATTTTCTTTAATAATAATTAATCCATTTTTTGATAAATTATTTTTACATTTTAAAAGAAATACAATAATATCATTTTTATTTAAATTTTCTAAGCACCATTGAATCCAAATTAAATCATAATTACAATCAAATTTAAAATTTTGTAAAGTATTTTTTTCAATCAAGCCAATTTGATTATTATTAAAAAATTTATCTTTCATTTTATTAATAAAATTATCTTCTTGTTCAAATAAGTCAATTTTATCATAAAAGTTAATTAAAACTAATTCAGTGACTCTTCCAATTCCACTTGCACAGTCAAGAGCTTTTTTATTATTTTTTATTATTTTTTTTTCTTTCAAGTAATTTAATAATTTTATACTAAATTCAATATCTGGTTTGTTTAAATCCTCAAAACCATTTAATACTCCTTTAATTGATGATTCTTGTTCTTTCCAATGATTTTTTATTTTTTCATATTCTTTATTTTTTTCCATTTTCGACAAATTTTTTAAAAATTTTATTTTTTAAATATTTATATATTTATTTATGTGATTATTATTATTTTTTATTTGTTTAAACATTAATCAATGCTTTTTTTCTCTTAAAAAACTTTTCATTCTTTTTTTCAACTTCTTGTATTTTAATAAATTTAATAATTGTTCTTTTATTTTCCTTTTCATCATTTTCATTTCTTAAATCAGAAAATTGTTCATATCTTCTTAATTTTGATTCTTAAAAATATTTAAAAATAAATTATTTCATATAATAAATCTATGAATGAAGAGTATAAATAATATTATTAATAAATATTTTTTTTTAATATAAACATACCTAAAAAAAAAATAAAAAAGATTTAAAGTATTTTAAATTTTAAATAATCTAACCCAAAAATTGTTTAAAAAAAACATTTAAAAAAAAAATACTTTTATTGAAACCAATCTAAAAAAGGATCTTCATTAGATTTAATAGAAGGAGTAGGTTCATCAGAATCAGGATAACTTGAAAAATTAGAAATATCATTTTCACTTTTAACTTTAGGTTTATAAGGAGGAGGAATTTCTTTTTCAAGTAATTTTTCCCAATCTAACTCTTTAAAAAACCTATGTCCCTTAATATCTTTAACACCTCTTTTTAAATTACCATATCTTTTTGTTAAATCAGCTTCTAACAAATGTTTAACTAAGCTTTTAGCATTAGAATCAAATCCACTGGGAAATCTAATTTTACCTTTTAAAATTTTTTGATAGACCATCATAGGATCATCATCACTAAAAGGATCAATACCAGCAATCATTTCATATAA
>JAJJLU010003668.1:0-40299 GCA_023807065.1 Isotricha intestinalis
AAAATTGAATCTATAAATAATTCTCCTTTTTCAATTAAATCATTTTTACTCTTATTTTGAGAATTATTACCTGAATTCTTATTGAATTTGATAATATGCTTACATTTGTTGGATGTTTACTTATTGAAGTTCTTTGATTAAATTCACAAGAATATATTTTATTTATTGTTTAATAGATAAAATTACTTACATGCTCTTTTATATTATTTGTTTTATGATGACATTTAAAAAGTGAACCTGAAATAGGGATTAATAATTTTTTTCTTTTTGAGTCATTATTATATCATTAATTGAAAACTATTAAATAACCTTGACTTATTATCTCCAACAGTGAAATATTTATTTAAATTTCATTATTTTTTATATATTAATCAAATAATAAATATAATATTTTTAACAGCATTAATCACCTAAAAAGAAAATAATTCATTCATATAAAATCTTTAAAATAATACATTCATTTGAAGTAGTATAAGTATATAATGATTCAATTTGATTAAAAATTCCAATTTCACCGAAAATTTCCCCAGAATAAATTCTTTTAATAATCATTTCTCCTTTTTTATAAGTAACATAACCAACAATAACCATAAATATATAATTATTAAATTGATCTTCTTGAAGAAGAATAGTTTTTTTATTAAATTTATTTTTTTCTGAAGATTCTGCAATTGAATCTATAATATCATTATTAAATCTACTGAAAAAAAAATGTTTAGATAAAGCTTCAACTTTAATTTTATGTTATCTATTAAAAAATTCTTCTACTATTATTTTATATCTTTCAATTGGTAATTTATATAAATAACATCTTTCAATAGTTAATAAAAAACAAATTTTTTTACTATTTTTAATTAAAGCACTTGTTCCAATTCCAGAATGTTTTTGTAATTCATATTTTTCTTTATCAATTGAATAACCTAATTTACCTTTTTCGATCATATAATAATAATGTTCTTTTATCATTTTTATTTGAAAAAATAATAATTTTTTGTTTAACTCTAATATAACTAATTGCATTAATTATCATATTAATAGTCGCTTCATCCATTTCATTAACTATTAACTCTTCTTTTTTTAAAATATTTTTTAAAGTAATTAATTGTTTTTCTGAAAAAGGTTCATTTATTTCCTCTATATCTAAATTATTTTTATGAGAATTTTTCTCAAAAATTGAATTTAGTGAAGCAAGATCATCTGAGTTTATTAATGATACTGAATTTTTTTTTGCTGAAAGATTCGGAGATAATGATAATGTTGATAATTTGTTATTTGAAGATAATATATTGTATGTTTCTTTAAATTTCTTTTTAAATTCTGTAAAATCTATATTGTGATTAATAATGGAATGAGATTTTTTCTCTTCTCTTCATTTTAGTTTCATTTTATTTTATTTATTTGATTTATTGATATTGATTTTCTTCTATTTTCATGAGTTTGAATTAATGATACTCTTTTATTTATTTTTTCATTTTTTTCATTTGATATTGTTTTTTGTTTTCTTCTGTTGGATGAGATATTATTTCTCTTTTTTTTTCATAATATTATTTGTGGTTTCATTTCTATTATTATTATTAATTATATAATTTTTATTATGTTCATTTATTCTTATTGTATCTTGATTGTTTTGGGAATATATTATATGAGAGTTACATCATATTGATTTAAAAACACCCATTTAAATTTTTTCCTCTTTGATAATTATTTTACTAAATATAAGTTTACTCATTTTTTATTTAATTTCAAATTTTATTTAATTATAAAATGAATTGATATTTGATATAGAGTAATGAACTAATGTTTACTAATTAAGTTTTATTTCTTTAATTTTCAATATATTTAATTAATATTAAAAACATTATATTTAAATTAAAACATAATATAATATATTCTATAAATATTTAAATTTTAAAAAAATATTGTTTTCTAAAGTAAAATTAAAAAGAAATAAAATTAACCACCAAACTTAATTTATAAAAAAAATTAAAAAAAAATTATTTTAAAAAGGATAAACCAAATGAAAAAATATACTTTTCTAAAAAAAAGAAAACTTTTAGAAAGACTAGATGTTCTTCCTTTTATAATTCTTCAATCATTATGTATTATTATATATTCAAATCAAAAGATAAATTCTTTATTTAGAGGAGTAATATTTGTTTTTGTATCACCAATGTAAGGAATAGCTTTTTTTCTAAGTTTTGATCAAAAGACTTATGGCAAAAATATGTTATAAAGTAGAAAAATCAAAAGAAAAAGCAACTCATTGTAGAATAGATGTTATATCAGAAAAATTTAAAATGAATAATAGAAATTCAATTTCTCCTTTGAAAAATAATCAAAATATTATTTCAATGGAATTTAAGAAAATTCTCTTAATATATGATAAAGAAAAATTTACTTTTATTAGACCTAAATTAAATTTAAAAAATAAAAAATTAATTGATTTTTTATCTCCAGAACCAATAAAAGAAGAAAATGTAAACAATTGATTAGCTAAATTTGGTGAAAATAGAATGAAAATTCCAATTCCTTCTTTTTTCATTTCACACAAAGAACATACAGTGGCCCTATTTTTTGTTTTTTTAACTATTTTGTATATTACTTTGGGTATTTGATGACTATGGTATTCATTCAATGATAGCATTATTAATGTTATGTATATTTGAAGCTACAGTTGTTTCTCAAAGAATATTTAATTTAGCTACTTTAAGAAATATGAGAGTTCCTCTTTATTTAATTTTTGTTTATAGAAATAATTCTTGGAAAAAAATTCCTTCTGGTGGACTTTTACCTGGTGATATTGTTTCTATTATAGATGGTAATTAATATGAAGAAGTCAAAGAAGAAGAAGATGAAGATAATAAAAATAATAAAATAATTTAATTACTTAAAAGATTAAAGGAAATTAAAAAGAAGAATGAAGAAAGATTTAATAAAAAAAATGTAAATTCTGTATTAAATAAACATAAAGATAAAGAACCTTCTCCTTTTAAAATGATGTATTATTTTTAAGTGAAAGAGCAATAGTAAATGAAGCAATGTTAACTGGAGAAAGTGATCCTCAGATAAAGGATTCAATAACTAAATTAGATTATGAATAGAATAATATATTAGATATAAAAATAAAGCATAAAAATTGTATTTTATTTACTGGGACAAAAGTAGGTTAAAGTTTCAAGAAATGAAGAAATAGAAAAATTACCAAATAATATAATAATTATTTCAAAACAAACACTTTCTTCTAATTTAAAATTTATTTTTAGTGAAGAAAAATCAATAAATAATGTATTATCTTCAAAAGGAATTTTACAATTAGATAATAAAATATATTTAAATATTAAAAAAGGAAATTTATTTTTTAATAAAGAAGATTGAAAAATGTTGTAAATTAAAAGAATAAATAACTATAATTTTTATTTTTATGAAAAATTAAATTTTAAAATTTTCTTTGTTAAATTATAATTATATTAAATAAAATTTCATTTACTTTATCTCTGTAATAATAATTAATAAAATACTTAATATCATAATTTTTACTAACTTTAATTTTAAGCACTCTTTGAATTACTTTATTTTCAAAAACATTAATTAAATCAAAAATAAAATATAAAAGAAAAAAACATATGTTAATTAAAGAAGTTAATTCATTAAGAAAATAAGGAAATTTATAATGTTTCTATCTCAAATAATAACTTTTATATTAGATAAATTATTTTTATTTTATTTGAATTATAAATATATATTGTTTATTGTTAAAAACATTATTCTATTAAACATATAAATAATGAAAATATATATTGAAGTATTCCACCAAATAATGAATGGTATTGTTCATTGTTTTTTAAATTAAATAATATATTGATACTCCCAAAAATAGCACAAAATTTCAGTAATTTTTAGTATATTTACTTAATATGCTAATTATTATAATAATCAATTAGTTCTGAAATATAATTCTTTTTTGTATTTCTTTTTTTTGTTATTATGACAAATGGATTTGTTATCATACTAAAAATCATTTTTCTTTTCAAAATGAAAACATCGTTTTATCTGAAGTAAATGATATTTTGTGAATTTTCTTTTTTTTCTTCATCTTACATTTATATAAAGTAAATTTTGAATATAATAAAAAATATATATTCTAAAAAATATAATTTCTATAATAAAAAATAGTTTCATCTAAAATGGAAATATAATTAACAAAAATTTAATAATATATATATATAATAAAAATATAAAATTATTCTTTCTCTCCTTTCTCAAATTGAACAGGTCCATTTCTTTGAATTCCATCTAAATCTTTATAATTTCCTTTTGAAAACATTTTTCCTCCTTTTTCAACTAATTTCTTAATAACCTTCTTATGATTTAATCCATCATCATCTTTATAAATAGCATTTAAATTTTTCTCTTCATTAAAAAGAGGTTTATCATAAACATCTGCATCATTATTTTCATTTTTTTTTTCAAACAATTTTTCATCAAACAATCTATTATTATTATTATCATTTCCATTGAAAATATTTTTATCATTATCTTTGAATTTTTTTTTCTTATTGACAATCATTTCAACTTTTCTATCATTTTCAATTTCTTTTTTTCTTAAAGCTCTTAATTGATTTCTTTCATTTTTTTCTCTGACTAATTCTTCTCTTTCACTTTTTTTTCCTAATAATAATTCTTCAGTTAAATCACTTCTAACAGTATTAACAGATTCAATATTACTTAAAGCAGTTCCACTATTAATAGCTTTTCTTTCTAATCTTGCTTGTTTAGCAGCTTCTCTTAATTCTTCTTCTTTTTTTAATTCAGCTTTAATTTGAATAGATTCACTAATTCTATTTCTTTCTTCAATTTCAGCCCTTGCTCTTTTTTCAGCAAGAAATAACACATCAGCAAATTTAGAAAAATTTTTATTTACTTGAAATTCTTTTAAATTTCTTCCATCATTTGCTAATCTAATATCTAAAGGAATTACAAGTCCTTTTGGATTTTTACTTATTGAAACACAAGGAGGAACTTTCCAATCTCTTTGATCTTGATATGTTATTTTTCTTTCAGGTGAATGCATCACTGGCACAAAAATCGAAGGATCTGTATTTGAATGAGGAATTTTTTGAAATGTATAATTATTAGATGATAAAGGATCTATAGGACGATTCCTTATTTCTATTATTTTTGAATTATTACTATTTGAAGGTGTGTATTTTATATATTTACAATTTTCCAATTTGGAAAATAAGGGGTTTGTGCTTTTTATTGTTTGAGAATATTTTATTCGACGATTACATATATTTTCTAATGCTAATTTTGTTTCTAATGTTGTTTCTAATGTTTTTTCTAATGATGGTTTTGATAAAGAATTTGATGATGGAGGTTTTAAGGTTAATGAAAGAGATTGGTATTTTGATTCCATTTTATATATATTTTTTTTATTTATATTTTATATATAATATTTAAAATTTTTTTGTTTTTAACTAATTATGTATTTATTTTACCTTTTTTTCAGGTTTTTACATTTTTAATTTATTTCATTTTTTTTACAATTAAACATTTTTTACATTAGAATAATTATTATTTTTCATCATTTCTTCTTCATTTTTTTCTTGTTTTTCCAATTCTTTTAAAGTTTCTTCAAAAAACAAATTACTAGCATCATCAGCTCCTTTTAATTTCTTACATAGATAAATATAATGAGTTTTCTCATAACAATCATCATCAATATAATTATTTTCGATAGAATAGATTTGAACATCAAAGTCTTCAAATTTTCTTTCAAGATGAACGACTCTATTTTCAGGAGATCCATAAGAAATAATCATATAATAACCACCAACTTTAAGAACTCTTTGAACTTCTTTTATCATTTTAGCAACATTAATAAAAGAATTTTCACCACATAATAAAGCATCAATAGTACTTTTATCAATAGCTAAATCAATACTATTATTTTCTAATTTTAAATCTCTAACATCCATAACTTCGAATATCATTTTTTCTCTTTTTTCATTTCTTTTTTTCATTATATTTATCACATTTTTAGATATATCTATATTATATATATTTAAATAACCATCATCATACATATTTTCACTAAATTCTGAATTTCCACACCCTAAATTTAATATTTTTCCTGTTTCTTTTGGAATTGATAATTTGTCTATTATTTTTTTTAAAGTTTTATAATTTTCTAACCAATCAAATGTTGTTTTTGTGTCTTTGTATCTTTCTTCCCAATATTCTGGGTCACCGTAATTTGGCATTTTCTTATAATTTTTTTAATATTAACAATTTTATTTTCTAAATATTTTATTTTTGTTATATAAAAAATCAATTATTTCAAAAGATATTTAAAACCTAAAAATAAAAAAAAATGTCAAACCAAAATATAATAAAAAAACAAATAGAAAATAGCTTAACTAAAAAAGGAGATGAAAACAATGAAAACACAAATGAAAAAGGACAATATGAAAATTTAGCATTTAATAGTAAATTAATATTAGATGTGAATGAAATTCCATTAAGAAAAGATTCAGAAACACCTCAAATAAAATTTTCAATAGATTTACCAAATGCTCCTAAGCAAAGATTACATGAATATTTAAATAATGATTTAATAAATGCTTTAGATAATAATTTAAGTAATCCAAGTACTCCTTTATTAAATAATCCAAATTTACCTCAAAATCAAATTAATAATAATAATATGGATAATATTCCTCAAATATCATTAAATGATGATTTTAATCATTATCAAAATAATAATAATATGAATAATAATTATAATATATTTAATCAACAAATGAAAATGAATATGATTCAAAATAATATGTTAAATCATATGGAAACGAACATTCAAAATAATAAAAATCATAATAAAGAAAAAGGAAAAAAACCTTTTGAAATAAGAGAAGGTGATTGGACTTGTTTTCATTGTAATAATTTAAATTTTGCTTTTAGAACTAAATGTAATAGATGTGGTTTACCTAAAGATGTATCTATTAAAAAATATAATATGAAAATTATACAAAATATGTATAATAATCCTCAAAATATTATTAATAACAATAATGGAGGAATGTATTTTTCTTCTATTATGAAATAAATTTATTTTTTGTATATTCACATTTAATGTTAAAATATTAGAATAAATTTAATATTAAAAAATTTAAAATAAAATTTTTTAATGGGAAAATTATATATAAATTGAATTTACCAAAAATATAATCAAAAATATTTAAGAAATATCACAAATAAATTCTTTAAAAAATAAAAAACGATACAAAGGAAATATTAATAATTTTAATATAAAGATAATTGTTTTAAATTTTAAAAAAAACATTATAGAATAAAATATTATTTGAAATTTTAATTGATTTACATATTTCATTATAACTTTTGATTAATATGAATTAATTAATTCATATCTTTTTAAATATTATTTTTGAATTCTCTTGAATCATAAGAATTTCTTTAAAATAATTTATCTTTTATTCCAAAGCCTAAATAAAAAAGAAAAAAATAATATGTAAAACATATTATTTAAAATATCTAAATGATTATCATTTGAGAATTAATAACAAAAATTTTTTCTTAATTAATCTTAAAAAGAAAATGAATATGAATGTAACAATAATAGTGAAGTAAATATATTTTTGTATGAATATGAAGATTAAGGAAAAACAGAATTTTATAAAAAAAAGAATAAAAAATAAAAAAATAAACTTATATTGATTTCTTAAATAAAAACTTTTATTTTTATTTATATCCCAATACAAAAAAAACAAACCACAAAAAAATTTAATTATTCCTTAATCATTTCAATTATATTTTCTAAATTAGGTTTTAATTTTTCTTCAGTTTCAAGCATTTTAATTAAAATATTAATAATACCATCATTTAATTTTCCTCTTAAAATAGGAAATAAAAATTTAATTAATTCATTTTTATTTTTTTCATTATAAAATTTTTGAGTAGTTAAAACAACATTTTCATCTAAACAAATCATATCAATAATAATAAAAGCAAAAATATTAATATTATTATTTGATTCATATTGTTCTCCAATTCCATTAATAAAAGGAAAAAATTTATATTCTTCATTAGAAACTTTAATAAAATTATTCGTTGAAATTAAAAAATTTTTATCAAAATTATCTAAATAAAATTTTAATGGAAAAAGTGAATTTGTCAAAATTGAAATTATTTGATTTTGATCAAAAGGCTTTGAAGCTTCTTTAAAATCTTCTGTTAAAATAGAAAAAATTTGTTCTGTTAAAAATTTATTTTCAAATAAATTATATATTTTAATTTGATCTCTTTGGTTTTTTATTTCAGATTTATATAAAGTATAAAATTTTTTATAAAGATTTTTATCAAATTTATCTAAATCTATAAATGAAAAAGAAATATTATTATATAATACTTCACTTATATTTTCACTTATATAAATAAATTCTCCTAAATCACTTTCTTTTAATAATAATAATTCTTCTTCAATTTTATTCTCTTTTTTTTTTATTTCTTCGATTTCTTCACTTTTATTTATTTTATTCTTATTTTTTTCTATTCCTTTAATAAAATATTCTTTTGGATTATTTTTCAATAAAGATAAATCAATTGAATTCCCCATTTTTGAAAAAATTTTTGGTTTATTTTTCTGATTAAATTTATTTAAATTAAAAGCAAAATGCTTTAAAGAAGAATTAGGAAAAAATGTTATATTTTCATTATTTAAATTTCTCTTATCTTTAGGTCTTAAATCAATAGATAAAACTCTTCTTTTAATATTATTATTATAATTATAATTAATATCTTTATTATCATAATAATTTTCAATTTCATAATTATCACTTTTTCTCCTTATGATATTATTATTAATTAAATTATTATTTTTAATTACTTCAATTTCTTTACTTTTAAAATTTTTACCACAAAAAGGACAATTCCAAATAAATTTTTTAACAGAACAAAAAGTTCCACATTTTCCACAAACTAAAATATTTTTCTTATTTAAAATTCCTAAATAAATAATTCCATCACAAATTAAAGAATGTCTAAATTTAACTTTATCTAAATTATTATTATTATCACAACCACAATTTAATTTTTGAGGACGAACAATATTTTTTTTTATAATAGCATCTTTAACAGCAATTTTAAAAACTTTAAATTCTAAAGGATTATAAATTTTAGCTTTTGATTTAAATTCTTTTAAACATTTAATACACTTCCAAATAATATTTAAAGGTTCAATTATTAAATTACAATTCTTACAAAATAAAAATCCTTTATTATTTAAATAAAAAGGATTATTACATTTTATACAATACATTTTTTCATTCATTATTATATCACAATGATATTTTTCCCATGTTGCAAATGGATTTTTCATATTTTCTAAAGAAACAAAATAAGAATAATAATTAATTAAACAAACTGGACATTTCATTAAAATATAATTTGAATAATATACTTCTAAGCAATTTAAACATATTACATATTTTAAATTATTATTTTTTTTATCATATATTGGAATAAAATTACCTCCACATGAATGAAGAGAATTATTTGATTCATCATTTATACAATGTTTCATTAATGATAATTTCTCTATTTTTTTATTTTTATTATTTGAATACTCATTTTTTATTTCTAAATATGAATTTTTGTATATTTCATTTATTTTTTCTTCAACTTTTAATAAAAGATTATTTAAGTCATTTGATTCTAATTTATCTGATATTATATCATAGAGTAAGTTTATCATTTTTAATTTGAAATTGTCTATAAAGATATTAGGATTTTCTTTTAATATATTTTGTAATGAATCATTAAATTCTTCTATATATATGTTAATTAAAATATTATATAATTTATTTTTCTTTTCCTCATTTTTTGAATCTTTTACATAATCATCAATAACATTTTTCAATCCTTGATACATTAATTTTTTTAAAATAAACAAAATAAAAAAAAATAAATAAAAAAGAATTAAAATAAATAATAAATAAATAAAACCATAAAAAAAATAAAAAGAAAGAAAAAAAAGATAATAAAATAAAAAAGACGATAAAAAAAATGATAGGTAGATATTATTATATTGTATAATAATAGATACTTCAACGATTACGTGGTGATCCTTATTCACCTTCGTTTAGTTGACATTTAACAAAAATTGGGTTGAGTCTCGTACTCCTCTTATATACAAATTCGTGACTATTCGGATGGAGGCTTCCTCAATCATCCAATGGGAAACCTTGTAATTTACATTTTAATATTTTAAAAAAAATAGAAAATATATTATTTTTTTTTTATAATTTTTTTTTATTTCTTTATAATTAAATTTTAGAATAATTTTTCATTATTAAAGTTTAATAAAAAGAAGAAATAATAGAAATATTATAAAAAATAATAATTACAAAAAATACATAAGTTATTAAGTTTAAATAAATTCTAATTTTTTTTTTCAAATATTTAGATATTTTTATAAATTAATTATCAAATAATAAAAATAAAAAAAAATTAATAATGAAATTAATTCCTTCAAAAATAGCTCATAAAATAAATATAAATTCAAAACAAAATTTAAAATACCAAAAGTTTATATCAAACTTTTTTTGTGATCCTTCAAATTATTTTAACCAATCATGTAATGGAGAACCATTTTGTTTAGGAAAATTTTTTACTCAAATAAATGATAATTTTCAAATTAATTATATTTTAAATAATCAAAAAAGAGTAAAACATGAGTTTTTACTTCCTTTAATGAAAAAGAAAAAATCATCAAGAAAAAAAAATCATATGTCAGTTTCTCAAGTTCCTAAAAAAGAAATTATTTATAATCACGAAATTTATTTAATTTTTGATAAACATGAAAATCGAATTAAAGAAAATAAAATTGAAGATTCTATTAATAATAAAGAAGATAATTTAGATGATAGGAATTTAAATTTATTAAAAAAACAAAAAAAGAATTTGAAATCTTTTCAAAAATTTGAAAAATTTAATCGAAAATTAGAAAATAAATTAGTTAAAATATTAAAAAGACCAAAAAGTCAATTATTAATTTTTTCTTCAACACAAGAAAAATTTAGAATAAAAAAAGAAGAAAGAGAAGATTCAAATAATTATCATAAAGATAAATGTGATAAAATGAATTTTCAATTTAATAGATATTTAAGAACTGAAAATAATTTTAATGAAGATATTCAAAATTTAAAAAAAAATAAATTATATATTAGAAAACCTAATATTCCAATTCCAAATAATTTAAAATTAAAAAATCAAAAAACAAAAAAAAATTTAAATGGATTATTTATTAAAGGAGAAAATTTATTAAAATGGGAAAAGCATTTAATAGGACAAATGAAAGGAACAAAATATATATATAGAAATACTGTTAAAGAATCTAGTTCAACTCCAAATATATCAATTAATTCAAAAAGAACATTAAGTTTAAATAATAGTCAAATAAGTAATTTTCCTAATTTTTCATTAATTGAAGAAAATGAACAATTAATAAAATAAATAAATAAAAAAAATATATAAATTATAAATAATAGTCTTAAAAAAAGAAATGTAAGTATTTATTCTTTTTTTTTATTTATTTTTCTCTTAAAAAAATAATATTTTTATTTAAATTTCTTCTCCATCTTCATCACTATTGTCTCCATTAATATTTTTTCCAAATATTTTTTGTAAATCATTAGCATAATCCATTTCATCACTTTTATCATGATTATTATTATCATTATTATTAATATTATTAAAATTGAAATTTTCTTCAATTTCTTTTTTAACACCTTTCTTATCTAAAATAGAAATATTTTGCTCACTTTTATCTTTTAATTCACTAGTTTTATCAAAATCACTAGTTGCATATCTATTAGAAACACTAATTGAATCAAGACTTTGTTCACTTTTATTTTCAAGATCAATATCTTTATTAATGTCATAAATAATATTTTCTCCATTAATAACTTTTTGAAAAGTTTTTATATTCTTTTCTTTTCTCCCTGTAATATACATTAATCTTTCTATATAAGGTTCTATTTTTCCATTTGTAGAATTTACTATATTTGAAAATACTTTATTCATTTTTAATAAATCTTCATATTCTTTTTCTTCTTTATCTTTATTCTCCTTCTTTTTTTCTATCATATTAATATCTATTATATCTTTTGTTACTGCATTAAATAATATTTCTTGATGCTTTTCCAAAAATACTTTTTTAAATGAATCAAATCCTTCTATTGTCTTTAATATATTTATTAAATCAAAATCCATTCCTAATTTCCTTTTCGCTCCATCATATACCAAAAATTTTTTTTCTAGTTTTGTTATATTTTCTATCATATAATCTGTATTTACTGTATTTTGATTTGAGATAATACTTGTATTTAATTTTGATTTTTCTTTATCTTTTTTATTTTCTTTTTCTTTTTTATTTTCTTTTTCTTCTTCTGTTTTAGTCTCTTTTTCAGGCGTTGTTTCTATTCTTCTATTTCTAATATTATATTTTCCTTCTTTTAATTTCTTCGTTAATTCTCTTCTTTTTTTTCTACAACAAGTAATAAAAAAATAATATCTAATCATTTCAATTAAATTAAAAGAAAAATCAGGTTGAGATTTATATTTAGCATTATCATATATAAATTTATAAATAATATATTTTGCTTGATCAATATTTTGTGGATCATTTAAAGGTTCATTTCCTTCTCCATTAGAATTATTATTTAAATTTTTAATATCATAATTATACATATCTAAAATTCTTCTTAATGTGAAAAATCTTTCTACAGGATTTGCATCTACTTCATTTAAACCATCATCATTAATTAAATCATCATTCATTTCAATATGACATTTTTCATTTAATGTTTTATTCTTATCATTTAATTGATTTCTTTCATCATTATCTTTTAAATTATTGTTATTTTCATTATTATTTTTTTTTTGATTTCTTCCTCCTTGAAAATATTTTTGAATTAATTTCTGTTTTCTTTCATGAATAAATTTATTAAAAGGAAGAATTTTTTCATCTTTAACAGGATCCATAATATTATATCTATCATTCATCATATCTTCATTCATTCTAAAATTAGAAATCAAACAAACAAATAAAAAACCAATTGGAAAAGCAATTCCAGCTAATCCTCCAACAACTGCTAAAATTGTTATTATATCATCAAATCTTCTTATATATTTCTTTGAATTTCGAGATAAATGAAATCTTATTTTAAATATTGTATTATCGGTAAATTCTCTTATTTGATCTATTTTATTATTCTCCATTAAATAATATTTACTCTTATATTTACCTACTAAATATCTTGGAAGAAAATAATCATTTGTTACTATTTCATTAACTGAAAAATCTAAATCTACTATTTTAGTATAATCATCTATTAAAACATAATGAAGTCCAAATAAACTCTTTTCAATAATGTCTTTATTATATTTTTTCAAATTAATAGAATTATATTGATAGTAAAATTGAATTTGATATTCCTCATCAACATTTAAAGAATTATTACTATTTTTAATTAAAATAATTTCAATCCATGAACTATCAGGAAAGCCAATATTTCCTTTTAAAACATAATTTTCTTTAATACAATAATATTGATTAAAATCTTTAATTTCTTCATTAGGAAAAACTTTTTTTAAATCATAATTACATATTTCATAAGTAATATTATCAATTGTTTCACTTCCATCAGATGAAATAGAATGTTTTTCAACATTTAATTTAATATCATCATTAGTAATATTTTGATTATTAACTGTTTCGTTGAATCTAATGGAAAAAATAATAAAATGAAATCCTTTTTCTCTTTCAAAAACTTCTTCTTTATCAATTGGAATTACTAAATAAGAAGAAGGAATATTTTCATGCATTGTTGATTCATATATTATAGGAACATCTCTTTTTGTCATTTGGATTATAAGGAATACTAAATAGACTAATAAGAGAATTTGGATTATAATGGATACTATTCCTCCACATATTGAAGGATATAAATTGAATCTTCTATATGTAAAGTTTGCTGGAGTAGAATATAAGTCTAGAATATCTTTCATTTTTTTTTTTTTTGATTTTTTTTTATTTATTTTAATTTTTTTAAGTTACTTTTAATTAAATTTTTTTTTTCAATTAAGTTTTTTTTGATATCCTTTAGTTTAAAGTAAATCAAATATATAAAATGAAGAAGACAGTAAAATTAACATCTAAACATAAAAACCTTCTAAAAGAATATGTAGATAACTAAAAATTAAATAGTATAAAACACCAAAACAATATCAACAATTATAAAAAAATAATTTATAAAATATATATTTTACAAAATTGAAAAAATTAAAAAAAAAATATAAAAAACCTATAAAAAAATCATAAAAAAATAGCAAAATTTTTACCAAACAGGACTTTCCAAAATTTCCTTAACAATAATATCCCAATCATTTGTAATCCACTCAACTCCATTTCTATAACAAATAAGAACAACAGAATGAAAACCACCACAAGCGACTTCCTGAATTTTCCTATTAGAAAATTCCATTAAATAACTAATAGGTTTAGGTAAAGAATTCTTAACTAAATTTCCCAATCCCAATTGTCCAAATTTATTATTCCCCCAACTCCAAACAGTTCTTTTCATACTAGTAGAATCCTTAACCACTGCAAGACAATGTCCTTCACCACAAGAAACTAAATCAACTTTCATTGAAAAAAAGCACTCAATTAAAGTAGGATAAACAAAATCATAACATTTTGAATTTTCTTTATCAAAAACATGATTTTGATTGGGTAAATCAGATATACCTAACTGACCTAAATCATTAACACCACAAGCATAAATTTCCTTCTTTTCAGTGATAAACATACTATAAGTTCCCCCTGCTGAAATATCCCTTATTTCAGGGAGTGAGTTCACAAGTCTTGGTTCGAACACACGACACTTACTCATCCCTGTCCCTGGTTCAAAGGTGTCTTCGCAGAAGCCAAGTCCTAATTGCCCACTTGAGGAGAATCCCCATGAATAAACCAAGCCATCTTCGGTTAAGGCGAGTGAGTGTGCTTCACCACAGGAAATTTTTTTGATTGGAGAATTGAAAAATTCAACCTCTTTTGGTTTTGTTATAAATGTCCTATTACTTCTTCTAAATATATCAGTTATAAATTCTTCACTGTGACCTAATTGACCTCCTTGAGAACTTCCCCATGAATAAATTTTTCCTGATGATGTTAAAATTAAATTATGTACTGTTCCACTTGAAATTTCTTTTATTGTCTCATTTTCTGGAATTGGAATTTTTATCATTTTTTCTGTTTTTATTAAAGGATCTTCTAAGCATAAAACTCCATCATCATTGCTTCCAAAACCATATAATTCATTATTTAATGTTAAGATTAAATTATGTTCATTTCCACATGATATTTTCAGTGCTTTTATATTATTTATTTCTGATAAATTAATTGGTGATTGTATTATTTCTTTCTTTAATGAACTTATTCCACATTGACAACTTTGATTATTTCCCCATGAAAAAATTTCATTATTTGAATCAATTATTATATTATGTTCCCATCCACAATAAATATGTTTTATTGTTTTATTTTTTAATTTAAATATCATTCTAGGTAATGTTAAATAATCATAATTATCATGAGAAGTTTCAAAATGAGAATTATTTCCAAATGAAATTAAAATTCCATTTGGTATATTTTTCTTATATGATAATTTATTTAAAAGTTCTTCATATATAAAATGAGAAAATTTAGTTTTTTTATTTTGTTTTATATCTGTTGCTATTGAATTATTTGAATTTTTATCATTGAAAGTATAATTATAATTATTTGTTTGTCTATTTGAAAAATTATAATTTTTATCATTTTCTGTTTCTATTAATAAATTCGGTTGAAAAATATCATTTGAAATATCATTTATAAAATCTTGATCATATGTTTTTGGATTATCATTAAAAAAAGATTGAACTTGTTTAAGAAAATAAGTTATATATTCTTTACTATAAAAAAATGTATTTAAAGATTCTGTTTTTTTTGAAATTGGAGGAAAAATAAAATTTTTAACAATATTAATTTCAGTATTTTCATAATTGAAATTATTTTCACTTAATTGATTATTTTTCTCTTTATTAAAAATAAATTTTTCATAAAAAGACATTTCATCAATATTATTATCAAAGTAAAAATTACTATTAATAGAATCTCTTTTATCATTATATTTAATATTATTACCATTTAATATTTTTTCAATATTATTTTTTACATTATCAGAAAAAGAATAATTAATGTGATAATCTTTTATAAATTTTTTTGAATTTTTACAATATTCATTATATTCTAAAGCATGAAACATTTCTTTAAAATTTTCATTAATAAAAGAATCTTCAAAAAAATTTGCTTTTCTAGCAATTTTCCATAAAGGAAACATCATAAAACCATGACTATCATTATTTCTTCCTCTTGGTTCTCCGTAAGAAAATAAAGTTAACATTGTTGAAATAGAAAAAAATTGTTCACTTAAAAAATAACTTTCATTTACTAAACCTTCGATTAAATTTATAATTGAAATTTCTTGATATGATAATTCATAATTTTTACTTGAACAAATTTCCTTTATTTCATATAAAAACTTACGAGCTTTTTTTATGTCATTTTCAAAATAATAATAATTTATAAAATAATATATTAAAGATTTTATTATTGTTCTTTCTATAGAAAAATCTACTGAAGATATTTTATTAAATATTTCTAAAATATATTGATACCAATCTCTTATTGATTCAAATTTAAAAATAATATATTTACTATCTAAATATTTGTAAAGAGATTTATTTTTTAATTTTTCATATTCATTAAATTTATATTTTAATTTATAACATATTGTGGGTAATAATATTGTAAATTCATTAGATATATCTTTCCAATATAATTTTTTCTTTTTTTTATTATTATATAATTTATCTTCTTGTTTTTCTGAATAACCCGGTTTAATATTTGTAATATTATTTATATTAGAATAAGAAATATTAAAACTATAATTACTATTATTTTTATTATTCTCAATTAAATGAATATTATTTTCCTTCATATTAATTTTAGTTTGCATTGTATTTGGTTTTGGAATAATATTATTATCATTATTATCAACTTTAGATAAATTAATACTTAATTCATTATTAAAAAAATCATTATTAAAAGAATTAGAAATACAAATACATTTTGCTAAAATATATCCTGAAATTTCATCTGGTTTTATATAAGAATAATTTTTTGTTTCATTTATTGAAATATCTTCAATTTTTAAATTATTTGAAAGTGATTCTAAAGAAATTGAAGATTTAAATTTAATAAAAGGATTTATTGTAAAATTTAATTTTTCTTCTAAAGTTGATAAAAATAAAAAAGGTTTTTTTCTTGCTGTGAATATTAAATTGTTTAATAATTTTTTAGGAGAAAATTCTTCATTTTTTTTTTCATTTTTTTCTGAAAAAAAATTAGTATATAAATATTCATCTATTAATTTCCATTTTAAATATTTTATACTTAAAGTAAATAATAATTGTTCAAAAATAAAAGAGAAATATTTTTTTCCAAAAGATAACATTTCATTAGGATATAAAATACTTTGAATTAAATAATATATTTTTTCTTTTCTTATATCACAAAGACATTTATTTTTACTATTTAAAAATTCAAAATTATTTTCTTCAAAAATTTTTTCATTTTGATTTAAAGAATAATTTTTTATTTTTAAAATAAAATTAATATTTTCTTCACTATTAAAACAAAATTTAATTATTTTTGTTAAAATCCCTATTTTTAAAATATCGACAATATTTTCATTTTGAATATTTAAAATACAAAAAATAACTAAACTAAAGTTTATTCCAAATTTTTTCATATTTTCTCTTAAACCATTATAAGTAAATATATTATAACTATTTTTAGATATCATTTTACAATAATTTTCAAAATGTTGAAAAAAATTTGATTTTACAAAAAATAAATTAGAAAAAAAATTATTTTCTTTTGTTTTAATAGATTGTATTAAAGAATATTTTAATTTTATTTCATTTGATAATTCATATTGAATTATATAATTATTTAATATTATTTTTTCCTTTTTTCCTTTTTTTTTATATAATTTTTCACTTTGATAAATTTTATTGTTTAATAACATTGATATAAAATTATGTTTTAAATCTTCTTTTTTTTCTTCTATTTCATGATAAAATATTTTAAAATTAACTCCATCATAATTCCTTTCTTCAATATTAATATTATCTTTATCATAATTTAAATTAAATTCTTCTTTGAAAAGTTCTTTAGGAGTTTTAATATTTTTTGAAAGATAATTTTGAATGTAACTATAAAATTTTTTTTTTCCAAAATTATCAAAAGAAATAAAATTAAATTTATTAACATTAAAAACTTGAAATAAAGAAGGAATATAATCACAAGCATTAACAATTAAATATTTAATATTATAACCATATTTTTCATTCTTAATTTCTAAAACATTATTCTTATTAATATTTGATAATAAAGAACTATATTGAATATCTTCAAAAGAAAAATTATCTAAAAAATTATTATTACTTTCAATTTCAGATTCAATTAAATTATTATTGTTCAATTTACTCAAATTAAAAATATTTAAATTAAAATTAACATTATTTAAATATATTATGGGAGTAACAAAAAGTATCATTCCACAAATTTCACTATAACCTAAAATAGGGAAAATAATTTCATTAGAAATTAAATTAGAATGATTGATTTTAAAATTATCAAAAATTTGAATATAATCAAAGAATAAATAATTTAAAGCATTCATTTCATAAAATAATTTCTTTGATTTATTATAAGGTTGTAATCTAATAAATAATCCTTTCCATTCAAAACCATTTAACCAATCTTCATTAGTTAATGAAGGTAAATTAGTTTGAGATAAAAAATTTTCAGGAAAAAGTCTTCCTTCTTTTTTATATATTGAATAATAATAATATAATGATAATGATTCAACTAAATAATCAAAGTCTTTATATTGTTTTATTATTTTCCATAATAATTTATTAAATAAATAATTATCTAATTCTTCTCTATTTTCTTTTATTATTTTTGATATTTCTATTGACTCTTTTATCCAATTTCTTTCTTTTAAATTTAATAAACTAAAAGATATTGATAATTTATTATTTTTATTTGTTTCTATTATTTTATAATAATCATCTCCTGTTGAAAAATCTTCTTCATTATATATTAAATTATTATCTTCTTTTATAAAATATAAACTATTTTTTTTTGTTAATTTTGATTCAAATTTAAAATTTTTATCAGTTAAAAAACTTTCTTTTTCTTCTTTTTCTTGTTTTATTTCTTTTTCTTCTTTTTCTTGTTTTATTTCTTTATTTTCTTCTTCTCTATTATTTATTCTTTCTTTAATATTATTGTTATTTTCATTTATTTTATTTTCTTCTTTTAAATTATTATTTATTATTTCTTCTTTTCTATTCGATGATAAAACTGTTGTATCAAATTTTAATTTATTTTCATTATTTAATATTTCACTTTCAAATTTATCATTTTTTTCTTTCTTTTCATTTATTTCTATTTTTTTACTTATATTACTTATAATTTCAAAATCATCAAATTCATTATTTTTCATTTCTTTACTATTTTTTTTTTTATTTTTTTTATCACTATAATTCTCAATTTTAGTATTAGTCTTAACACTACTATTAGTATTGTTTTTCCTATATTTTCCAGTAACATTTTTATGAGAGACACAAATTCCCATTAAATAAATTTTAAAAAATAAAAAAAAAATAATAAAAAGAAAAAATTAAAAAATTATTATTTTAACATGTCTAAAGAAAATGACGTGTCAAAAGAATTATTTGAAAAAGGAGTATCCTCATTTAACAATCAGAATTTCAGAGAAGCTCTTCATTATTTTAAATTAAGTTATGAAAAATCTAAAGATCAAGAAACAATAGAATTTATAAAAAAATGTGAATTCCAAATAAAGCAATCAGAAAATAAGAATGAAAATGTTAATGATTCCCAAAATGAAAATTCTTCAGATAAAAAAGAAGAAGATGCAGATTTAGAATGTGAGAAAATAATAAAAAGTCATGATTATTATGAAATATTAGGAGTTAAAAATGGAGCATCAGAAGATGAATTAAAGAAAGCATATAAGAAAAAAGCGATAAAATTTCATCCTGATAAAAATCACTCATCAAAAGCAGAAGAAGCTTTTAAAAGAATTTCAACTGCTTATACAACATTAACGGATCCTAAAAAAAAAGAAATTTATGATAAATATGGAAGTGAAGAACAATTTAGAGAAAAATATTATCAAGAACATCAACAACAATTTAATGAACAAGAAATTGATCCTTTTGATATTTTCGAAGCTTTTTTTTCTGGAAATGATATTAATGAAGTTTTAAGAAGAAAAAGAAATTTTCAAACTAGACAAAATAATAATAATATTAATCCTAAATATGCTAAATTTCTCCCTTTTATACAATTTATTCCTTTTATTTTAATGTTTTTAAGTTATTATTTACCTGTTTTATTACAAGAAAAAAAATATTATGATTTTGAAATGAGTTATGATTTTCCTTATAAAAGAAATACTTATAAAAATAAAATTACTTATTTTATTGGAAATGATTTTATTCAAAAATTTAATAATTTAAATGATATTAGAATACAAGAAAATGAAATTGAAAAAAAATATTTTAATTATTTAGAAGATAAATGCACTGAAAATCAAAAATTTAGAAATCAATTGGAAATTAAAAAAAAATATTACAGAGAAGGAAGTTATTATAGAGATTTAATTGATAAAGAATTGGAAAAATTAGATTCTAAAGCTTGTGATAAATTAACTGAATATAAAGAAAAAATGGAACTTAATTAAACATTACAAATTATAAAAAAATATGATTCGCTTATCAACATTTTTTATAAGAAATTAGTTATTTAATAATATATTAATATTATTAATATTTTTTCTAAATTTTATTAAATTATTAATTTTCTTTAAAAAAAATTTAAAAAAATGTTAAGAATTAATTTAAAATCCTTATTTTTATATAAAGAAAAATTAATAAAGTTACTTAAATTATTTAAAATATGAAAATAATATGAATTTAGCTTAAATAACATGATATTTTACTTTTAATTGAATTGGAATAAATAAAACTTATAAAATGACTTTCATTGAATATTATTATTTTTTAATTAAAATTTAATTAAATGAATATGAAAAGTTCAATTAATAAAAGTAATAATAATAGTAATTTGAGTAAATTTTCTTTTTTAAAATATACTCAATTGAAATTAAATAATAAAGCTTCGAAAGGAAATAATAATAAAAATAGAGCAAAAACTTCAAAACCTTCTCCTTTAAAGAATAATAATAAATATTATATAAATAATTATATTATTACTAATTATAATGATTTTAATAATACACCAAAATTAATTCTTAATACTAAACACAAAGAAGGAAATAATATTAAAACTAATTCTAAGGATAATAATAATAATAATTGTAAAACTAAACAAAAAGTTAATTATAATGAAATTAAAGGAAATAATAATTTATTTTCTTTGAATTCTATTCATAATACAATTTTAAGAAAGAAGAAAAAAAAAATTAATCATAAAAATAAAATTACAAATATTAAAAAAATAAAGAATAATGAAAATAATATTTTTTCAACAGAAGGAAATTCTTCTTTATTAAATTCAACAAAGACTTCTCAAATAGGATTAAAATATATAAATAATATAATGAAAAAAATAAATATAGATAATCATAGAACAAATTGTTATACAGTTAAACAATCAAAGAAAAATTCAAAAGAAAAAAAAAATAATAACAACAGTAAAAAATCAAGTTCTAATAATTCAAAAAATTCAACATCAAAAATAAAAAATATAATAATAAATAATAATTATAAAAATTTATTATCTAAATATTCAATAATTTCTCTTTTAACAACTCAAACAAATAAAAATTCTAAAAAAAAATTAAATAATAATTCAACAAATTCTCAATTATCAAAATCATATGGTTATAATAAATTTACTTTAGAAACAAATTCTAATAAAAGTAAAATTAAAAAAAAAGAAAAAAATAATTTTTTAGAAAATAAAACTACATATAAAAAAATTATAAATAATTGTTACTATGAAAATTTAAATTTAAATATTATTTATAATTTATTTCCAATGACTTCGACTCAAATTTCAGGAAAGAATAAAATAAAAAAAAAATTAACTCCAAAAATAAAAAAATTAAATATTTCAAAAATAAAAAGTAATTCTGCAAATGAAAGTAAAAATAAAATAAATAAAGAAAAAGAAAAAAAATTAAATTTAAATAATAATAAAATAAAAAATTATAGTGTAAATACAAAAATAATAAATGAACTTTCTTCAAAAATAAAAAATTTATTCATATCAAAAAAAGAAAATATTTTTTTAAGTAAAAACCAAACATCAAATTTTTGTTTGACAAAAACATCATCAAAAAAAAAATCAAATTCCCAGAAAAAAGTAAAAAAACCATTTTTAACATATTCAAAAACTTTAGAAAAAAAAGTAGAAAAAAAGAGAAGAAAAGAAGATAAAAATTTAGAAAAACAAAAAGATTCATCTTCAAATTCTTTTTCTTTAATAAAAGACAATATATATTATAAAAAAGAGAGTAAAAATATAAAAGAATACATTGAAAAATATTACAAAGAAAAAAAAGAATATCCTAAAACAAAAATAACATTTTATAAAATAGGACGTTCAATAGGACATGGTGCATTTGGTAAAGTAAATATAGGTCTTCATATACTTTCAGGTCATATAGTAGCAATAAAATCATTTAATAAAAAAGAGAATAAATTTCCTAGAAGAAAAATACAAAATGAAATAAATATAATGAAGAAACTTCGTAATCATAAAAATATAATAAAATTATTTGAATATTTCGAAACAGAAAAATATATATGTATCATAATGGAAAATATTCCAGGTGGAAGTTTATTAAATATAATAAATAAAATGTCAAAAATTCCAGAATCATATTCAAAATATATATTTAAGCAAATAATAGAAGGATTAATATATATACATGAAAATGGAATAGTTCATTTAGATATTAAACCAGATAATATATTAATTGATTTATCAAATCAAATAAAAATATGTGATTTTGGAGTAGGAAAACAAATTAAACAAAATCAACTTTTAAAAGACTCATGTGGTACTCCTGCTTTTGTTGCTCCTGAAATTTTATTAAATTCTCCTTATGATCCTTTCAAATGTGATATTTGGAGTTGTGGTGTTCTTTTATATTCTATGATTACTGGTTTTGTTCCTTTTAGAGGAAATAATGATTATGAATTACATAAAAATATTATTTCCGGTAATTTCCAAAAAATACATTTTGCTTCTTTTGAATGTAATGATCTTATTCAAAAATTACTTAATGTTAATCCTAATCAAAGAATTCTTTTATCTGATATTTTAAAACATAATTGGTTTAATGAAAAAATCAATTTATTCTCTGTTACTTTGTTTACTAATGCTGAAAAAATTATTTATTATAAAATGAATGTTAATTATACTAAAGGAAAAATTGATGATTTATGTGAAAATTTCAGTTATAAATATTTAGAAAGTGAATTTGAAGATGAAAATAAAAATGTTGGAACCACTTCTTTTATTATTACTCCTTATAATTCAAGAATTAATTATTTTGACACTGTTTATTTTGAAGATTTAAAAATCGAAGATCATATTATGAAATTTGTAAATAAAGTTAATGACTTAAATCGAGAATATGAAATAAAAAATAATGAAGATGTTGATCAAGGATTTATAATTAATCAAAAAGAAAAAAAAGTAAATAATAAAATCATGATTTCTTTCAATGAAGAATTTGAGAATAAAAATTATAATAATGGTAATAAAGATAATAATGAAATAAAGGAAAAAAAAGAAGGAGAAAGTTTTAAAAAAAATGAAGATAATTATTCAGGAGATGAAAAAAATGAAAAAAATGAAAAAAAATTAGAAAATAATAATTTTTCAACAAATTCAAATAATTTTCATATTGATGAAAATGCTGTGAAATATGTTGAAAATTTTGGTTTTAAAAGAGATTATATTATTAAAAGTCTTGAAAATAATGATTTAAATCATGCAACTGCAACTTATTATTTAAAACTGACATTACAAAATGAATGAAAACAATTTGTAAAAATTACATTATTTTTATTTAAAATTAATAAAAAATTTTATAAATAAAAAGCGAATTAAAAAAAAATGTTTCGTCGAAGCGATTTCCGTAAATTAGAATTATTTGGAGGAGGAAAGAAAAACACAAAAGTATTTAAAGTAGAATACATAAAAACTGGTCAAATATTTGCATTAAAGGAAGTAGAAGCTAAAAATTTAGATAAATTGAATGAATATAAAGAAGAAGCAGTACAATTATCAAAAGCTCAACATCATCCAAACATTCTTCAATGTTACGGTTATTATTTTTATGCAACAACTCACAATACATATAAATTAGGAATTATATCCGAATATATAAATCGTGAATTTAATTTAGAAAGTATATATAGAAAAAGAGAAAAACAACATTTATATTGGAAAGAAGATAAATTATTAAAAATAATATATTTATTAATAGATACATTTGCATATTTAGAACATATAGGAATATGTCATCGAGATATAAAACCAACAAATTTATTTTTATTAGATGACTTCTCAATAAAAGTAATAGATTTCGGTGAATCAATTGAAAATTGGGATGATGATGAAGAAGAAGATCAAATGGCAACAATAAGAGGAACACCACAATATTTAAGTCCAATATTATGGGAAGCTCATGTTATATTAAAAGCAAAAGAAGCTGAACATAATATGTTTAAAAGTGATGTTTTCTCTACTGGATTAGTAATTTATCAATTAGCTGCTATGAGAGATGTTTCTGGTTTTAATCAAAAAACTAGTCAATGTGATGGAGAAGAATTAATTAAAGATGGTTTGAAAAGATTAAGTAAAAGTTATAGTCAAAAGTTAATTGAAATTATAAGGAGAATGCTTCTTTTTAATGAAGATGAAAGACCCACTTTTGAACAATTAGGAAGATTCATTGCTGGTGATGATTATGTACCTAGAGTTGATAGAAGTATTATTCAACAAATGGAAGATGCTATTAAAAAGAAAATTAATATTATTGTTGAAGATGATAAAATTAAAAATTCACAAAGTAAAAATATTAAAGGTGATAATATTGAAGAAGAAAAAAAAAAGAAATTTCTAAAACACATTTCCAAAAATAAATTAAAATATAATATGAACAAACAAACATTTTGGTTTGAATACGGAGGTCATTTAATAGCAAAATATAATATAAAACCTCAAAATGAAATAGAAACAAATAATAATAATACTCAAAATTCAAAAAGTGAAAATATAAATAAATGGAAGTTAACAAATAAATATATGGAAACATTTCCAATGCATTTTATAGTATTATATATAGATGAAACATATGGTTATTTTTTAATAGGAGGAACAGATGGTGAAAATACATTTCAATTAAAAGATGGAATAATAACAACAAAAAGTCAAATGAGTATTCAAAGAAGTTTTATGGCATGTGTAAATATAAATCATTTAATATTTGCAATTGGAGGATATGATTATTCAGAAAAAAATCAAATAGGAAATATTGAAATATATGAAATTGAAAAAAACATTTGGAAAAAAAATATTATTAAAGATTTAGTTATTCCAAGATCACAAGCTTGTGCTTTAGTAATGAATAATCATACTATTTTTGTTTTTGGTGGTTATAGTAAAAGTTTAGGAACTTTAAATTCAATTGAACAAATAAATTTAACTACTAAAAATTGTGAATTATTAGATTTTAATTTACCTATTCCTATCAGAAGATTTCAATTAATAAAATTAAATGATAATTCTATTTTATTATTAGGAGGAATCACTAAATTAAGTAAAAAAAGTGAAGATAGTTATATTATTGATTTAGAAAGAAGAAAAGTTAATAAAGGGAAAGAATTACCTCAAGGAGGAGTTCTTGAACAAGAAATTGTTTTTGATGAATATGGAAATATTCATTTGTTCTTTGAAAATAATTATGGTACTTCTCCTCCTGAACATGTAAGTATAAATTTTTTGGATTATATTAAAGAATAAATTATTTTTTTTTAATTTTTACAAAAAATAAATTATGATTTGATAAAGTTTTTATAATTAAACAAACACAATAAATTAATATTTAAATTAAAATTATTATTTAATGATAAAACTTTTTATACATTAATACTTGTTCCAAATAAACACTTTTTAACTAATTCATTTTGCATATAAGCTCTAATAGAATTATTAATCTCATCATTGTGAATTTCTTTTTCTTTAAAAATTTTAATTTGTTCTTGAATTAATTTTTCATTAACATATTGTAAAACATCTAATCTTTTTCTAATATATAATAATAAACTAAAAATTTTTCTAGTAAGATTATTAGATTTGAAAATTTTGAAAATTTGTTTTTCATTTTTATCAGTTTTAAATCTTCCAAATAATCCTTCTCTTAAACTTTTAATTAATTCAATAATTTTAGCTTCTTCAATTCCTCTTTCAGCATTTATTCTATTTAACATATCAATATTTCTAGAATAAAGATTAATAAATTTTTTATCAATTTCAGCTTTAACTTTCATTAAAGTATTATTATATTCAATATTTGAATAATATAATTTTTCACTATCACTATCATTATTATTTTTTTTCTTAGCAATAAATAAATTCACTTCATTTAATTTATTTAAATTTTCCTTTTGTTTTAATTCTAATTGTTTTTTTCTTAATATTTTCATTATAATTTTTAATTGTTTAGATTCTAAACTAATATCAGCTCTTTTTAAAAGAAAATCAATTTCTTCATGAGTTAAAAATTTAGGAAAATGATGATATTCTAAATTAATTTGTAATTCTAATAAATTTCTTATTACCCAAATTAATCCTTCTGCTCTTGTATCATAACCATTTTTTAATATATTTAAATAATATATTTTATGTTCCTTTATTAATACTTCATTTACTTGTTTATAATATGATAATTCTTCATCCATTAATTTTATTTCTTTCTCTTTTTCTTTTTTCTCTTCATCTAATTCTTTCATTGTGATAAAATAATTCATTTTAAATTTATTAATTTCCATATTCATTTCATGTTTTTTTGAAGCTGCTTTTGTGTTACTTTCAAAGTCATTTGATTGGCTTATTTTATTAAATAAATTTTTTCCTAATTCAAAAGCTTTTCTATTTTTTACTAAAGAAATTCTAATTTGATTTTTTAATTTTTTTCTTTTACTTTTCTCATAAAATTCATCTTGTAATCTTTCAAAACCTCTTTTTTGATCATTAATTAATTCATGATATTTATTAGTTAAATTATTTTGTTCAATATAAATATCATTTATTCTTTTCATTAAATTTTTTTTTTCACATTTCTTATCAAAAATATCATTATTAACAGTAATTAATTCTTCATATAATTGATTTTCATATTTTAAATTATTCTTAATAACATTAGTATAAAAATCACTATTTAATTCATTATTATTCATTGCATTTATTGTTTTAGAATCAACACCAAAATCTTGTTCAATATCTTTTTGAGTTTTGGTTAAAAATAAAGAAAAATTAAATCTTGATTTTGTTTTTGAAATATTATTTTTTAATATACTTCCTTGTTCTTTGTTTTTCTTCTCAAAAAAATCTTCTAATATTTTATTAGTCGATTCTCCATTTTCCATTATTTTATTAAAATTTGTTTTTGATTTTACCATATCATTTAATAATTCTATCTTCTTTAATTCATGAGGTAAATTTTTTATTTTATATCTATTATATAATTTCCTATATAAAAAATCGAAATTTAATGTTTTATTGTCTAAATGTTCTTTATCCCAATTTTCTAATTTTTTCATTAACATTGAATTTGAATCTTTATGAGTTGAATCTTTTAATACTACTTTATAATTTGTTTTTTTATTTAAATCTACTAAATCACAATATAATTCTTTAGGAAATATATTTTTTGTTTTGTTATTTATTACTGCTGGAAAAAAAGCAGCTACTGTTTTAAAAGGAGTAAATATATTTAATTCGGGTTGACTCTTTTCCTTTCTTTCTGCTAATAAAGCACTTCTTCCTGTTGGAAACATTTTTATTAGTTTTTTTATTTTTTATAATTTTAATTATTGTATTTTTTTTATTCAAGCAAAATTAAGATTACAATATCCTTTATATTATTATATATAAATATATTATTATTTAATATTTTTGCTTTTAATTTTGTTAAATAATTAAATTAAAAACATTGAAAAAAAATAAATAAGAAATAAAAAAAAATAAAAGAAGAGAATTTAATTTTAAATAATCAATTAACTACTAAAATAAAAAAATGATATTCTTTATAATTTAACAATAAAAATTTTAACTTTTTTATATTTTTTTTATAAAATATATAAATACAAATAATATTTTAACCGACTTAAAATTTACACTTTGAATGATTTAATATTTTTTATTTTCATTGAATAATTATTTAAAGTTTGTTTAATTCTTAATTTCATTTTTTTTTGATAATCACTTTGATATTTTTCACCAGAAATAATATAAGAAATTAATCTATTATTATCATTTTTAAATAATTTAATTTGTTTTTGAATTTCTTTATAATTAATTTTTTGTTTAGTTTTAGAAAAATTTCTTGGAGTTAAAAATTTATTTTTTTTTTCATCATTATTTTTTTTTTCTATATTTCTTTTAATTAAAGGTAAAGTATCTAAATTAATTTTATTTTCATTAGAAAGAGATAAAATTAAATTCCTTGTATTTTTCTTTTTTAATTTTAAAGCATTTCTTAATTTTGAATAATTCTTTTTATTATCATATAACATATTTCCTAAATTATTCATATATGATAAATTATATCTTTTATCAATTTCATTACTGAAAGTTTCATGAGAATGAATAATTAAATTTCTTTCTATTATTCTTTTATCATCATCAACAAAAACAGGATGAATTTTCATAGGCGAATGAATAACAGAAAGAGAATTTTTATTATCATAAAATTTTCCAACTTTAAAATCCATTATTTACTTTAAAAAAAATTAAATTAAAAAAATATAAAAAACTCTATATATATAATTTAAAAAAAAAAATTTATTCTGAACACTGTATTTTTTCTCCAGGAGCAAACAAAGGTAAAATAGTTCTTCCATAAACTCCAATAAGAAGGAGAGCAGTTCCCATATAGAAAGTATTAATTCCAACAAAAATATTAAACCCTCCTGAAATTTTTAAACAAACATTATTATTTTTAAAATTTCCAATAGCACCGAAAAAAAAAGCGAAAAAAACAGACATTTGATTAATTAAATTAATTTTATTTCCTTTTAATCCAATAATAAAAGAAATCAAAGCAACATAACAATAACATAAATTTAATATTCCAAATGAAGTTCCATTAGGAGAAACATATCCTTCTTTAATATATTTATTCATATAAAAAAATAAAGCATTGAAAATACCATAAGTTCCACTTAGAAAAATATCAGTAATATTATTTTCATACCATCCAAATAAAAAATAAAAATATTGACATAATCCTCCAAATAAAGTGAAAGCTCCAATTGATACTGAAGAATACTTTATTAATCCTACGTTACTTAATCCTGGAAGCAGACATGATATTGAAAAGCCATAAAGACCTATTGGAGCTAAAGGAAAAGAACGGGAACGTTCTACTTTCACTGATAAAGGAATTATTGTCTCATCTCCTAAAGATGATTTTTCTTTAATTTCTTCACTAAGATTTTTCGAATCTGTCATTTTTTTTTTTTAAATTAAAATTTATTTATTTATTTTTTCCTTTTTTATTAATGTTATTATTAAGGAAATATTGGTCTTTTTAATATATTTAATATTATAATTTATTGAGGAAGTATATTGTTAAAGTCTTGTTGACTTAAAGATAATTGTGATTCTATATCATATTCTATTTGACATCTATTTTGAATATTTATTTTTACATTTTCTCCAAGCCCACAAATATTTATAATGAGTATTTCTAAATATAGTAAACAACCTATTAAAATTAATAATTGTAAGAAAAAAGTTAAAAATTCTTTATTTAATAATTTTGGAATGGCTAAAATAAAATTCATTAGAACAAAAGGAAAAGTAATATATGTTGGGTCTAATATTTGAATAATATAAAAGGTTACATAATTATAAAAAAATCCTAAAGAAAAATTTAATATAATTATCATTAAAAAATTCCAATCAGTAAATTTAAATGTTTGAAAAAATTTTGTGTCAGATGTAATAGAATATTTTATTAACTCATATAAAATAGCATTCACAAAATAAAATAACCCATCCAAAAATCCTAACCAATAAATATTTCTAAACTCAAATTCATTCAACATTTTATAAATATATAAACAAAGATAATTAAAATAATTTTTAAAAAAACAAAATATTACATAAATTAAAATTGATTTATTAACAAATATTTTGATAAAAATTGAAAAAGCAATTAAAAAAAAAGAAAAAGAATGATGAACATAAAAATTTTTTTTAGAATAAAATAATATAAATCCTATTATTATCACAGCAATTTGTCCAACTTCTTCCATCACCCATTCATCTTTATTATATTGACTTAAATAATTATTCAAAGGATAATATTGGAAATTAACAATAAGGAATTTTAGAAAAAAACAACATAATAATTAAAAGGTTTTTCTATATTTGTCAATAAATTTAATTTTAATATTTTTTTTCAATATTTTTTGGTGAGCTTCATTCTTTTTTTTTTCTGATATTCTTTTTGAGAGAATTGTTTCAAAAATATATAAAAATAATAAACCAAAGCCTCCAGAATTTTGTAAAAAGTTAATAACTTTTTCATCAATTTGTTTCTCCCCAAAAATATTTGTTAAAACCGTAACGAAAGTCAAACATATTCGATAAACAATGCCAAACAAAATAATGTTTTTTATTTCCTTATTAATTGAAAAATAACATAAAACCATAAAATATTATAAAAATAAATTAAAAAAAACAATCTAAAAATATTTTTTTAAATTAATTTATTAGTAATATAAACAAATAAACAAAAAAACAAATATTCACATAATAAAAAATAATAAATAAATTATAATAAAATTTATAATAATTTTTATTAAAAGAAAAGAAAAATTGTTTTATTTATTTTTTTGTCAATTTCTAAAAATGTTATATAAATATATAAATAAATAAAATAAAATGCAAGAAATAAAAAAAAAGAAAAAGCTAGAAAATCCAAATGAAATATATAATTATATTCAAAGTTTGATAGAAATATATATAGAAGAAAACCAGGACTTTCCAAATAAAACAATAAATAAATTAATAAAAATATTAAATTACATAAATTTAATATTTGAAAAAGAAGAAACAGAAGATGAGAATATAAAAATAATAGAAAATTTACAATCAACAATTTCATCATTAAAAAATGAATTAGAAAGATATAAAAATAAAATAGAAATATTATTAAAAGAAAATGAAAGAATGATTAAAGAAGAAAAAGAATTACATCCTTATCAATTATTATTAAATCAAAAATTAAAATCAAAAGATGATAAATATAGATTAATGGAACAAAAGTATTTATATTATATAAATGATCAAAAAAAAGAAATTCTTGATTTAAAAAAAGAATTATATGATGAGCAATTAAAAAATTATGAAAATCAAGATTCAAATAAAATAAATTTATTTCCTGGAATAATAAGAAAACCAGAAAGAAAAAAATCAAAAAGTATAAAATTAATTCCAATGTTTAAAACATCGAATTTAAAAAAAAAATTTAAATTTAAAATTAAAATAAATTCTCAAAAAGAAGAAAATGAAGATAAAATTAATTTAACTACAAAAACAGAAAATATTTTAAATAGACTTTCTATTTTTGATGAAAATAAATTATTAGGAAATAAAATTATGAAGTCTGTTAATACTAAAAATAAAAATCATTTAGTTTTTCATAATAAAATGAAAGAATTTAATGATATTATGATGTCTTATCCTGAATTTTTTAGAAAACATAATAAAATTGATTCTAATCATATTCATAATAATACTATTATATAAAATATTTATTATTTATTTAATTTAATGTTTAAACATAATTATAATTATTTATTTATTAAAAAAGAATTTGTTTTTCTTTTTATTATTTTATTTTTTTATTATTATTTATTGTTTTTTTCTTTCTTTTCATTTATTTTTTTTCCTTTGTAAAAAACTTGAAAATCTTCAATAAATTCTTTTCTATCAGGTTTAATATAATAAAATTTTTTAACATAATTTTTCATTTTTCTTTTTTGATCTTTCTTCATTTCTTTTAAAGATATTTTTCCATTAAAAGGAGTATAATAAATTTCTTTGTCTAATAATTTTTCAATAACTTTAAAATTTATTCCTCTAATAAGTTTATTATCAGTAGGAATAGAAATAATATTATTATTTTTTTCTTTTTCAATAATAATAAACCCAGATTTCTTTTTATAAACATTATTCCAATTAATTCCATAAAAAAAAGAATGATTTTTAATTTGTTGAATATTAAATCTTTTTTCTTCATCAATGACTAAGATATTTAATAATAAATCTTTTAAATTTTTTTCATTATTAATATTATCATCATTAAAATCAACTCTATTATTTTTAATGTTATCATAAATGATTTTTAAATTATTATTTTTATAAGCAATTTTCCCAGAATATAATTCATAAATAATTAATCCAATTTGATAAATGTCACTTTTATAATTTACTCCTTTATTACTTAACATTTCAGGTGATAAATACATAGGAGAGCCACAAAAAGAAAAACATCTTTTTTCTTTAGAAATTATTTTTTTGGATAAATTAAAATCACATATCTTAATATGACCTTCATAATCTAATAAAATATTTTCTGGTTTTAAATCTCTATATATTATATTATGTTTATGAATATATTCAAAAGCTAAAATTAATTCTGCACAAATTAATTTTTTATTATTTACTTTCTTTAAATTTGTTATATCACCATTAGAACATAAATCAATTATCATATATAAATAATTTGCACTTTGAAAACAATAATAAATATCTAAAATAAAAGGACATCCTGATAAATATTTTAATATTTCATATTCTGAGATAATATAATGAAAATATTTCTTTTTAATAATAGTATTTTTATTCATTACTTTCATGGCAAATAATTTATCTGATAAAATTTCTTTTACTTTATAAACAATTCCAAAACCACCAACTCCTAATATATCAATAACTTTAAAGTTATTTAATGATATTTTTTCTTCTTCATAATTATTATCTTTTCCATTTATTTCTTGAATTGTTCCTATATGATCATCTATAAATATTATTTTCTTTAAATCTATTTCTTTTATTTTTTCATTATATTTTATATGAGAAAATATTAATAATAAATATTCTAACCATTTATCTCTTGAATTCTTATGAATTAATCTATAAATTTGAGATTTTATTTTTCCTTGACTTTCATAGGAAAATTCAAATAAATAATGTTGATTTTGGTATTTTAATCTTTTTATTTGGGTTATTGAGTTAATATTTATTGTTTCTAAAGGATTATTTGGATATTTATTTATTGATTCATATCTAATTAATAATTTATCTTTTAAATTTAATTCTAAATATCTTCTATTAAATAAACCAAAAATTTCTCCTTTTTTTTGTATATCTCCTATTATTTTAAAAGGTATTTTTTCATTTGAATTTTCATTTTCTATATCAATAAAATAATCATTATAATTATTATCTGATTTTAATTCAGGTTTTAAAAGTCTATTATTTAATTCTTTCCAATTTACATTTAAATAATAATCAAAATCAGGAATTAAGATTATTATTAATGTTGATGATATATTTTCTATTATTGGCTTTAATTTTGGGTTATATAATCTTTTATGGAAAACATTTATTAAAAGGTGATATCTTAATAATTTTTTCTTTAATATTAAAAGTAATATTGGATTTAAAGTTTTTGATGAAATATTACTATTTAAAATTTGATTATATGTGTTCTTTATTAAATAAATTATTTCTTTTTTATTTTTATGGAATGATAATTCCTTCTTTGATATAATATATTTCTACTAATTATTTTATTTAATTTATTTATTTTACTAATGTCTCAATTAGAATATTTTCTCCTAATTCTAAAATAGTATAATCTATTGTTTTTTTCTTGCAAAAATTTTTTAAAATTTCATTATTCATATTAATTCGAAAAAAATTAAAAAAACATTAAAAAAAAAAATTTTTGAAAAAAAAAAACTAATTTTATATTATACACCTAAAAATTCCAAATCTTTTTTCCTTAAAATTCTAGTAATAGCCTTAATTCTAAAATCTTTATAAATTAAAATTATAATAAATAAAAATCCATAAATTGAAACAGTACATCCAAAAATAAAATATCTATTATATTGTTTAAATAAACTAACAGAAAAACAACCAAAACTTTCTCCAAAAGAAATTAAAACTAAAGGAAATTTTCCAGTTTTAAAATTACACCAAGTCCATAAAGGAGGATTAATATTACTTAACATTAAAGAACAAATAATTTCTATAAATCTTGTTATTAACATTAAAATAGCAATTGATACTAAATAAATATATGGATTATCTAAAAAAATAAATCCAGATGAAAATATTAAAGAAATAAATATTAATTGTAATAATAAATTTCTAAATAAATGAGTTCTGTTATTAAAAGGATTAATAAAAAAATTTGCTATTGATTCTATTAATAATGATATAAATAAATATAATGTTGTATCCTTTTTATTTTCTCTTCTTTCACTTTCAAAATATTCTGGAATAAAACTTAAGCAATTTCCATATAAAAATTTACTAAAAAAAAATAATGTAAATATTATTAATAAATTTTTATTTACATATCTAAATTCTTTCTTTTCTTTTTCTAATATTATTTCTAAATTTGAAGGAATTAAATTTATATTTGTGAAATTATTTTTCTCATTAAAAGCATTTAATTTATTTTCAATTTCATTTATTATTTTCTTTTCTTCATCTGAAATTAAAGGAGAATTATCGGTTCCTTTATCAATATTATTTGAACTATAACTTAAATTTTGATTATCATTTTTTTCATCATCATTTACTTTTTTATATTTATTTTTAGTTTTTACCATAGAAAATTTTTTCGAATGAGGTTTCGTTAATAAAATAGAATTTAAAATAATTAAAAAAAAAGAAAATAAACATCCAAAAAATCCAATAAAAGTTTTATCATTAAATTCAATCTTTAAATTTTTAATAGAAAAAGAAAATTCAGGTAAATAATAATAACTAAGTAAATTTAAAAGAGGTCCAAAGCCAAAACCTAAATACTTAACAGTTAAATATTTAAATGAAATATTAGGTAAATAATATTTAGAAACATATATTGTTATATATTTTCTTCCCATTTTTCCTGGAGCTCCTAATCCAATTAAAATTCTACTTATAATTAATAAATATATTTTTTTTTTTGAAAAAATATCTGATTCTACAAAAATGAACATTAAGGAACCTAATAAAAATAAAATATATGATAATATCATTGAACATTTTAAATAATTTAAATTATTAAAAAATAATACTGAAAAAGTAGAAAAAAAAGGAGTTATTGAAATAAATAATCCAGTATAATTATCATCTAAAATTTCATTTAAAATTAAATAAATAGGAAGAATTGAACTAGAATAAAGTAACATATAGAAAAATTCTTGAACAAAAATTAAACATATATTTTTTTTATTTTTTGAAGTTAAAATCATTTGTTTTCTTTTAATATCTTTTGAAGCATTATTTGAAGATAAAAATTTTTGAACAATAGAATCTTTTTTATAACTTGAAGATAATAAAGGATTACTAATATCATTATCTAATAAGGTTAAATTATTTTTCATAATTTTATTTCCTTTTTTAATATAATAAAACCATTCTTTATATTGAATTTTAAAATATGTTATATCATCAATATCTTTTAAATAACTTTTTATATCATTATAACTTTCTAAAAAATTTTCTGATAAATTTCCTATATTTAAATCTTTATTTTCTTTTAATTTATTATAAAAAAGATCATATAATAGATTTGAATTATTTTCACAAATTACATTTCCTTCATCAATTAATTTAAATTGTAAATAATATTCTAAATCTGAATTTTGAATTTGTAAATGAGATAAAATATATTTTGTTGTTATTATACCAAAAACAATAGAAAATTTTTTATCAAATTTTTTTAATATTTTTTTCAAAGCAATCATATTATCATGAATAAAACAATTTAAACACTTTGCAAAATAAGAAGTTAAACGAATAGATTTTATTTCAGAATAAATATCATTAATATTAAAATTATTATAATTACTTTGAATATATAAATGAGTATTTATTTTTTGATATAATTCTTTTTCCATATTAACAAAAAAAATATATGATTTTCTAAATTCTTTATCTAATAATTCAATAAATTCTTTTAAATATTCTCCAAATTTATCTTTATATAAAGTATTTAAATCCATATCTTCATCATCTTTTGGAATTAAAGGAATTAAATTTGATGAATGAATATCTATTTTATCTAATTCAGAAAATACATTATGTTTTATTCTTCTTATTTTTTGCTTAAGTAATTTGTAATTTATATAATTATCTTTCCATTCTTCTATTTGCAAACGACGAAATAATTTTCCATATTTTCCCATTCAATTTTTAAATATTATTAAATATTATTTTATATTGATATTATAATTTGTAAATATTTAATTTTTGGGAATTAATATTATTTATATTGTATTTAATCGGAAAAAAATAATTGAATAATAATATAACAATAAAAATCATATTTTCAAATGGAAAAAAAAGAAATAAATTCTAATTAAATCATATAATTTATTTATATTTTTCCTATATAAAATGATTAAAATAAAATCTAACAAAATAAAATAAAAAAATATAAAAAACGACATAAAAATAAAATAATAAAATAAAAATTAATGTCTTCCCATGAACTAACTTTATCTCCAATAAAAGAAATAACAAAAAAGAATAAAAAAACAAAAATACCAGAATTAAAGATAAAAATAGGAAATTCTGAAATAAAATATACTGAATTTGAAAGAAAAACTACACAAAAAAAATTAAGTGTTCAAAATTTCAATAAAAAATTATATTTTAATGAGGAAGAAAATAATACAAACAGGAAAGTACAATATAATAGTGAAGATTATAATATTTCTTCAGATAGAGAAATATCTTCCAGAAAAAAATCTAATTTAAAAAGAAATTCAACTATGGCAAGTCAAGGAATTAATTCTGAAAAAAAATCTGTTAAATTTGCTGGTAATAGTAATGAAGAACCTTTAGAAACTATTATTATTATTCATAAAGAAAATACTGAAAATAACAATAATAATGATAATAATAATAATATTAATAATAATAATGATAAAACTAATTGTACTTGTAATTGTTTTATTTTTTAATTTTTTATTTTCTTTATTCTTTTTATTGATTTGTATATATTTTTAATGAGAAGAAATTTTTTTTATTATTTTGAAATTGCAATTTTAATATTATTTTTATCAAATAACTTAATTTTTATGGTTTTGTTTTAAAATTATGAATTTTTTTAATAAATATTGTATTCAAAAATTATGATTCTCTTTATACAATTTTTATTGGATATATAAAAATTAATTTTATTATTAATCATATTAAAATAATAAATCAAAGAAAAAAAATGCTAAGAATGAATAAAATAAAATATTAAAAAAGAATGATAAATAAAGATAAATAAATATAATTTCATTCATTTTTTTTTAGAAATTATAAATCAATTAAATATATAGAAATTAAATGGTTTTTTCTTATCAGATAATTGTTTAAAATTATTTATTAGTTATATAAAATTAATAAGTAAAAAAAATATAAAAAAAAATAAATATAAAATAATATTTCGTTTCATTCAAAATTATGGTTCTTCTATAAATACTTTACAATTCTTATTAAAATGACAGAATATATAATTCATTTATTTAATATTATTAGTATTAAATTCGGAAAATTTAAAAGGTAAAGAAGAACAATAAAAAATACTATGATTCATACATTTAATATAATTCAAAATTCAAATCAGTTTTTTAAAACAATAATAAGAAATTGAAATTAATAATATACTAAATTAAAAATAAAAGAAAATAATGAACTATAGTTTCTAATATAATTTTTTTTAAAAGTGATTATTTAATGTATAATTTAAACTATTATAATCTTTCCTTTTTTTTAAATTTTTTCATTTATTGATTCTTTATTTTCATCTATTATTTATAATTATTATTTTAATTTTTTTATTCTCTCCAAATGATTGATTTCTTTATTTAATAATAATTACATACTTATTTAATTGTTTATTATTCAATATTTTGATAGAGAAGATACAATATTTTAATAATAAGATTATCATTTAATTATATAAATTGTTTTAATTTAAACTTATCATTGATAATTATAATAAATTTTTCTTTTTGTTTTAAAGATTGGAATAATAATTCAAAATATTTTTTATTATTATTGAAATTCTTTATTTTATATATATTCTTTTAGTTAATATTAATTACTTTTAAGTAATTTAAAAAATTAAAATAAATTTAATTGAAAAAATAGAATTTCAAACAAAAAATATAAATGAATCGAGTTATGAAAAAATATAATTAATTTTTAATAAATAATAATTGAGTTTGAATCATAATTGATCGATTCATTTAATAATTTCTTATCATTTGTTTCAATCTTATAACTTTTATTTAATCCATTGAATATATAAACCATTCTTTGAACGTTGTTAGTATTAAAAGTATATAAATTCAAAGAAATTAAAGAAGAACATGAATGAACATTCCACTCATATCATTAAAATTATTAGTATTAAAATTAGATAAATTTAAATAAGACAAAGAAGAACATCCAAAGAACAAATAATTCATATCTTTTAATTGATTCATAAATATTATTTTTAATATATATTTATCAGGAAATTTATAATATAAACCATTTATTCTTTTATTATTCAAATATAATTTACTCTTTTTATTTATTTTTAGATTATTACCTAATAATCTAATTCTTTCTGAATAACCATTTATTTCTTATTTACATTTTATATAATAATATAAATTATTCTTATTGAAAATGAATCCTTCATTACCTATTTTAAATTCTTTAAAATAATATAATTTGTTTTTTAATTTTGGATATTGAGCTAAAATTTCATTTAAATTAATATTAATTCCACTAATATTTAAAATTTTTAAATATTTTAAATTTTGAATTATTTGTAGAAAAAGATTAATATTTTGATTAGGCTCTAATCTTAAAATTAAAGATTTTAAATTTTGAGAATTTTTAATAATATTAAATAATATATTATTTGAATCTTCTATATAACCTATTCTTAAATTAATATATTTCAAATTATTGAATTGCTCAATAATATTTAAAAAATTATACTTTTGAAATTCTTCTTCAAAATATATTCCACTTAAATTTTTAAAATATTGAATATATTCATTCATATCATTAAGATTTATATTTTCTTTTATTTTTTCTATTTTTCCCTTTATTCCTTTAATTTCTATTTTTTTATATTTTATTATTTCTTTTTCATCGATTAATAAATCTATTTTATTATAATATTTATCATCATTTACATTTAATTTAAATAAATATTTTTCTTTTCTTTTTATTTTATAAACATAAAGTAAATGTTTTAAATTTAATTCAAAATTATTAATCAATTTTAATTCATTTGGAAGATTAAAATAATCTTTTAAAATAAATTCTTTTTTAAATATTAATTTATTAATAACATTAAAATCACTTTCTTCTGTTTTTAATATTTCATTTTGACTAATATAATCATTTATATTTAAAATATATTCATTTAAATTTGGAAATTGAATATATTCAAATAATTTAAATAAAATGTTATTAAATCTATTTATTCTAATTTCAACAATTCTAATATTTTCTAAAATAAT
>JAJJLU010003669.1:0-40287 GCA_023807065.1 Isotricha intestinalis
TTGTGTTCCTACTCCAGTTCAATTTTATAAAAGAATATCTCAAAAGAAATGTACTTTAAATTCAATAGAAAATTTCACATTTCAAAATGTACAAAAATTAAAATTTATAACATGTTCAAATTTTGAAGAAAACACAAATGAAAATATAAATACAAATACAGATATTGAAGAAGAAGAAAATGAAAATAATTGTTTGCTAGGATTAAACCCTATAAAAGAATCACAAGATGATCCTTTCAAATTATTAGAAGATAATATTAAATTTGAATCAACAAAGTCAAAATTAAGTGAAGAACCCTTAAAATACATAGTAGAAATAGAATTTATAATAAGAATAAATGAGGAAAATCAAGTAATAGAAAGTGTATCATATAATGGAATATATAAAGAAGATCAAAATGATAATAATGATATAATATTTAATGTGAGATTCATAGGAAACGATGAAAAAGAAGGATTTCTAATAAGTGGAAGAGGAGGATATAAATTAGGAGAACCTTTAATAATATTATCTGATAACAATGAATTAAATTATTATGGTTTTTATATTAAATGTGTTCCAGATAGACTTTATGATATCTTAAATGATAAACCAATTTTATTTGGAGAAGATTTTATTTATTCTTGTCCTAATGATTCTAATGCTGATAACTCTGATTTAAATTTAACAAAAATTAATTCAATTTCTGCTATTGGAATTTATGGGAATTCTTATGATAATTCTAATGATTATATTGCTCTTGATAAAAGTAGTAATTTTAATCCCCTAGATAAAAATTATATTTTAAGAATTTATGTTGATAATGTTGGACCTAGTTCTTATCCTAGATATAGAGTTATAAAAGCTATTTTAAATAGTAATAATAATAATGAAAGTTTCAAACCTTATTTTCAAGTTAAATACTATTTCTTGAAAAATGGAATTAATGTTAAAAATAAAGGAAGTGTTTTACCCAAAATGCCTAAAGATTTAATTCAACCTTTTATTGAGTTAGATGTTTAAAAAAATTTTTTTAAAATTTATTTTTTTCAATTATTTAAATTTTTTATTTTTTTATTTATTTATAATTTTTCTTTTTATTTTTTTTAATTTATTTTATTTAATTCAAGTCAATTTCCATTAAGTGTCTTTTATATTATTTTGTTAATATGAGTAGATTTGGTTTGATTGAAATTATTTTACTATTAATTATTTTTTCAAAAAAAAATTTGTTGATAATATTTTTTAAACAATAAAAATTAAATAAAATGAGTAATGTAACTCAAAGAACATTTTCTTCAGATGCAAAAACAGATATTTCATATCAAAGGACATTAACACATAAGATGATAAAAGAAATGAAAAAATTAAAAAATATAACATTTATAAAGAAATTAGAAAAAATAAATTTAAAAACATTTCATCATAATTCTTTGAAAAATTCATTAAATGCAAATTATACATTTTATAAAAATGCAAAAGAAAAATTAAAATCTTCAGATTCATCATTAATTCAACAATTAAGAATATTACCTCCTTTGGAATTATATAATTCTTTTAATAAATCTCCTTTTTCAAATAGAACATTATCAATAAATTCTTTAAGTTCAATTCAGAATTATACAAGTAGAAATAAAAATAATAATAATATTAATAATAATATATATAATAGTTATTATAGTATTAATAATAATATTTATTATAATACAATAACTAATTTTTATAATAAGAATTTAAGTGAAAGGAAAAATAATAGAACAAGAAATAAAATGAAATTTATTCAGAGATTTAATTATACTGAAAATCCCAAAATTACAATTAGAGCAGAAAATAAAGAAGAATTAAATAAAAAAGCTAAGAAAATATTATTTCAAAAATATTTTAAAAAAATTCAAGAAAATGAAATAAAAAATATAAAAGAAGAAAGAAGTATAGAAATAGATTTAATGAATCTTCAAATAAAAAATTATCAGAAAATGATTAATTTAATTAAATTATATATTGAAAGTACAGATAAATATTTAAAATATTTAAATAAGAAAATAAAAAAAGAAAAAGAAATTCAAAATGATTTATTTGAAAAAAAAAATGAAACTTTACATGAAACATATTTATTAAGACATAGATTTGGAAGAGTACAAAGACAATTTGAAGCATGTTTAAATAATAAATTTTTTTTATTATGTGTAAAAAATAAAACAGGATTATTTGAAAAATTTTCAGAAGAAGATCAAAAAGATTATCAAAATGATATTGGAAGTTTAAATATATTATCTAACTTTAATTCTATTCAAAAAAAATTTAATAAACAAAAAACTCTTTCTGTTAAAGGAAAAGAAAAAAGATATTCTGTTTTAGAAGAAAATTTAAGTGAAGGAAAAAAAATTATTAGAGAACCAAGAATTATTTTTTCTGAACCTGAAGAATTTAAAAAAAAATTAGATATTATTTCTTATAATATTAAAAATAGTTTAATGATATATAATGAAAAACAATATGAATTAACAATTTTAAGAGAAAATTTAAAAGAAAAAAAAGATTTAATTGAAAAAGATGAAGAATTAGAAAAATTTTTTAATGAAGAAATGAATATGACTTATAATAAATTAAAAGAAGAAAAATTAAGAAATGAATATTTAAAAAATTATTTAAAGAATTTACCTAAAATAAATAATGAAAAACAATTAAATTTAGTTGATTTAAAAATAGTAGAAATATATAATGAAATAAATAAAAAAGATGAATTTAAAAAAAAAATTTATAAATTTAATGAAAAATTAACTACTTTAAATAGATTAGCTGAAATTGAAAATAAAGTTAATGAATTACTTAGTTTTAAAAATTATCAAGAAAAAAATAATTTTGAAAAATATAATATTATTAAAAAAAATCTTGATGTTCAAAATAGAATTAAAGCTAATGAATTTGCTAAAATAAAAGCTAAAGAAGAATTTCAAGAAAAATTAAGAAAAATTATTGAAAAAAGTAATAAATATATTTTTAAACCTTTTAAAAAAGTAAGTAAAGATATTGAAATTAAAAAATCAAAATAACAAAATTTTATTTATTAATGTACTTGGAATTTATTTAATATATATATATAAAAATCAAAATAGATTTTTTTAAATAAAAATAGATAAATTTTATTTATAAAATATAAAAAATTATTAATAAATAAATTTTTTTAAATTAATCCTTTAATCAAAAAACTATAAAGAATTCTCTATTTTAAAAAAAATATTAAATAAAAAATGAGAAGACAAAGAGCATATACAATATATGATAAATCAGAAATATATAATATAGAAGAAATAAAAGTCAAAAATTATAAAGAAAAAAAATTAAAAATAGAAGATTTATCATCTGAAGAAGAAAATGAATTATTAAGTTTAAATTCAAATTATAAAATAAAACTTAGAGAATTAACATTAAAAGAAGAAGAAGAAAATGAAGAAAGAGAATTATATAATTTAATATATAATTTAAATGAAAAATATAAAAATAAAGAATATGAAGATGATTTATTAAATGAAGATAAAAGTTCTTTAAGTAATTATTCTAATTTAATTTTTAATACTTCGAATTTTTCAGAAGATGAAAATTTAAAAAATATAATTTTACATAATGTGAAAAATTATGATAAAATAATTAAAATAATGTTAATTGGAGAAAAAAAAGTAGGAAAAACTTTATTTTTAAATAAAATATTTAATAAGAATTATAATAATGAAAAATATGATAAAACTGAATATTTAAATATTCGAAAAACTAATTTTGAAATTAATAATAAAAATATTAAATTTGAATTTTGGGATTCAAATGAAAAATTTTTAAATTCAATTTTAGTAAAAACTTATTTTAAAATTTCTAATGCTTTTATTATTATTATTAATGAAAAATCAAATTTTCAATTTTTAGAAAAACAAATTAAAGAAATTCAATCAGTTAATAAACTTGATAAAATTTTTTTTGTTTTCAATTATAAATATTTTAATAATATAGAAATAAAAAAAAAATACGAAAAATTTTGTAAAGAATATCATATTGATTATTATGAAATTAATTTATTTGATTTTTCTTTTAAAAATATTCAATTTAAAAAATTTTTGGAAAAAGTAATTTAAGAAAATAATTAATGGGAGAAATTTTAACATAAATTAAAATGTATAATAATAAAATTGAGTTTTTGTAAATAAAACATGGTGTAATATTCTTTTGATATGTTATTTTAAAAATTCATTAAAAAATTGATTTTTTGAAAAAATTTATATATTTTAAATAAATATAAATTATAAAAAATAAATAAGATTTATTTTTTTTTTTATATATATAATAATTTCTTTTCTTATTAATTATATTGATCTTTCACTTTTAAATCTTCTAAATATTTTCTTTCTTGTTCAATATCTTTTTTTCTTTTATTTATTAAATCTAACATTTTATCAATATTATTATTTATTTCTTCAACATTAAAATTATTGTTATTAGTATATGAATTACAATTATTATTGTTATTATTTACATTAATATTATTATTTTTTTTAGTAATTGGTGAAGAAATATTTTTTTTTGCTGATTTTAAATTGTTTATTTTTTTAGGAATTAAATCAAAAGAAAAATTTTCAGATGTTAAAGTTTTTAAAATAAAATTTCTTTTTTCTTCTAAAATATTTTTTAATTCTAATTGAATATTTTTTTCTAAATAATTTTCTTCTTCATCTTCATTTGTTAAAATATAATTAAATTCATTATTTTCTTTTTTATTTGTTTTATTTATATTTTTATTATAATTTAAATGATTATTATCATTTTTTTCTTCTGTTAATAAATAATTTAAATTACTATTATTTATATTAATAAAATGATTTTCACTTTTATATCTTATTAAATTATTATTATTATTATTTGTTTTTAATTTTTGAATAATTTGTTCTTTTTTAATTAATTCATTTTTTAAAGCAATAATTTCTTCTTTTTTTTTCTGTAAATTTTCTTTTAAATAATTATTACTTTTATCATTATTAATTAAAGAAAAAGAAAAAGAATTTAAAACAAAATTTTTAATTAAATTTTTATTATTTAAACGATTATTTTTTTCATGATGTATATTATGAAATTTTTCATTTTCAAGTTCTTCTATTTTTTTTGATAAAAGTATTTTTTCTTCTTTTAATTTTTGAATAATTTGATTTTTACTTAATGTATTATAATTAATATTTTGATTTTTTAATTTTGCATTTTCTCTTTTTAATAAATCAATTGCATCTTTTGTTTGTTTTATTGTTTTATTTAAATCTTTTTGAATTTCTTCATTTTGTTGTTTAAATAAGTGATAATCATTTTTTAATCTATTATAAGAGTCAATTGATATCGAATGAGAAGCCATATATTTTTTAAATAATTTTTTATAAAGAATAATATTTAAATTAAGTATATTATAAATAATTTATTTTATTGAAAAATAAAAAAAACATTTTTTAATCAAATTAAAAATTAAATTTTTTATTTTGAAATAATATCAAAAAAGAATTATACTTCTATTAATTTAAATTTATTTATTAAGTTATTGTTTTTTTAAAGAGTATTTTTTATTTTTTTAAAATAAATGGTAAATTTATATTTTATTTATTGTTTTATTTAGGAGAATAATGACTTATATAATAAAGAGAATTTTTCGATAAATGATATTATGAAAATTAGAATGGAAGAAATGGAAAAGAAAATAAAAGAACAAAGTGAAAATTTAATTAAATTTTCAGAAATAGCAAATCAAAAAGAAGCTCAATTAAGTAATGATATTTCAAATTATTTGAAAGAAATAAAAAAATTAAAAAATGAAACGGAATCATTAAATAAAAAAATAAATACTTTAACTAAAGAAAAAGAAGATAATAATAATAAAATAATTGTTTTAAAAAAAGAAAATGAGGAATTAAAAAAAATAAATAACTTAAAGAATTCTTCATCTCAAAATTTAGATAAAAAAAAGTATGAAGATTATATAAAAGTATTAAAGAAAAATATTTTAAATTTAGAAGAAGAAAAAAAAGGTTTAGAAGAAATAGTAATAAAACAAGAAAATAAAGTTTTAGAATTAAATAATCATTATAATAAAGTAGAAAATTTATTAAAAGAAAAAGATAAAGAAATAAAAAATAATTTACAATATACAAATAAATTAAGTGATAGTGTAAATTTTTATAAAAAAGAAATTGCTAAATTAAAATATAATACTTTAAAATATGAAACAAATATAAATGATATTTTAGTTTTAAAAAATGAAATTAAAAATATGAAAAATGAAATGAATAATAAAGAAAGTAAAATAAATTTATTATCTAAAAATAATAAAATTTTACAAGGAAAAATTAATAAATTAACTCAAAGTTATAATAATAAAAATTTAAATAATATTGGTTTAAGTGTTCAATTAAATAAAAAGAATAATTATTCTAATAATAAAATAAGTAAATCACAAGATATTTATAATAATGATAATAGAAACAAAAACAGTAAATATTATGTTTATGCAAAAAATGAAGATAATGAAGATTTAAATAATTTAAATTCAGAAAGAGAAAAAAAAATAAAATATAATGAAATAAAAGAAAAATATGAAAAAGAAAGAGAAAATCAAAAAATAATGTTAGAAAAAATTTTATATAATAATAATAATAAAATAAATGAAAATGAATATATTTCAATAAATGATAAAAATAAAACAATTAAATTAAATAATAATAATGAACAAGGACCTTCTATTAATATTTCTCAAGAAGTTGAATATCCAATTATTGAATCTTCTTATGTTATTTTAAAAGGAGAAAATGAAGAAAATTTAAATAATGATAATATAGTAAAAGAGAATTTAAATGAAGAAGAAGAAAATGAAATAGAAGTTAAAAAATTACATAATTATTTTGATAAAATTTTAAATGAATTTTAAAATATTTTTTTTAATTTTTTAAATAACTTAAAATTAATTTTATTTCAATCACATTATCTTCTTTCATATTTAAATCATTTAATAATTGTTTTAAAGTATATTCTAAATTTTCTTTACAATCATTTGCAATTTTATTTTTTAATCCAATCATTATTTTTTTTAAAATAGAAATAATTTTATCAATAGGAATATTTTGTTCATTTTGGATTTTATTTATAAAATAATAAATTACATTTTCTAAAGTTTGAATCGGAATTTCATTTAAATCTTCAAAAGTAAATTTAGTTAAATTAATTAAAAGAGAATTTAAATTATTTTCATCAACTAAATTTTGAATTGGATCATTAATATAATTATTCAAATTTTTATAATTATTAATACTAAAATTATTATTTTTATAATTAAAAGTATTATTAAAATTAACTGATTGATTAGTTAAATTTGGAGTTCCATTAGAAATAATTTTTTCTAATCTTTCAATTCTATTATTTAAATCAGAAGTAACATTGAAAAAATCATTTTTAAATTGAGTTAAACAATCAATTAAAACTATTTGTTTTTCTGATAAATCTTTCATTTTATGTATTAATTGAGTATATTCATCATTTTTATTTTTATTTTCTAAAATAATATTTTTCTTATTTCCACTTTCTAAATTATTTGAATCTGAAGAAATCATATAATAATTATTTTTATTATTTGTATTTAAAGTATAATTATTATTATTTTTTGAATTTGTATTTATTGTATTATTATTATTTGAATGATAAGAATAATCTTTTGAAATTTTTCTATAATTATAATTTAAGCTTATATTATTTAAATTATCATTGTCATTTTCTATTGAATTATTAAATTTATAATTTTGATTATGTAAAGAATCTACAATATAAATATCATCTATTTTATTTGCTTTATCAAAAAAATCTTTATTTTTAGGAGTTTTAAATATTGATTCTTTTTCTTTTTTAAGATATTTATTTAATTTTTGACTATCATTAATATTACTATTATTGTTATTATTTATATTACTTTCATTATTAGTATTATTTAATTTATTTTCACTTAATTTTTTAACACCTTTTTTCATTTTATTAATTTTATTTCTTAATTCATTATTTTCACTATAATTTCTTTTAGAATCACTAGAAATAATTTTATTACTTTCATTTAATTTATCATTATTATCATTTAATAATGTTAAAATTTGATTACATTTATTTTGAATAAACTCGTCTTTTTCTTCTTGTAAAACAGAAATAAAATCAATTAATTGGTTTTTTAAAGAAGAAATATCTTTTGGACAATGAAAAATTAATAAATATAATATATTTAAAGCTTCTTTTCTTAAATCATTTTCATTATCTTGTAAAAAATCTAATATTTTATACATAGTAATATTAGCAAATTGTTTAAATTTTTCTTTACATTTTTTAATTAATTCATTAAAACATTGAAGTAAAAAAATTTTATTTCCAAAATTATCATTTTCAATAAATAATATTAATTTTTCCCATAAATATTTCATATATTTATTATTTTGTAAAAAGTAATTTAAATTTATTATTAATTCCTTTAAACATAATACACCACAAATTTGACATAATTCATCATTTTGTTTCATATTATAAATACAAAAGCCTTGGCAAATTTCATAGTTTTGTTTATTTTGATTTTGAGCAATATTATTATTATCATTAAATAAAATTTGAATTATTTCTTTAAATATTTTTGATATAAATTCTAAATTTATTTTTGAATGAATATTACTTTGAATTGTTGTTAAAATTCTTGATAAAAATGGAAAAGTTTTTGATAAATCGTTTTTAAAAGGTAAAAAAAATTCAGGAAGTAATTTTAATAAATTTTCCTTTTCTTCTTCTTTTTCACTATTTGCTATTGCTCTTGATATTGTGTGGAATATAAATGTTATATTTTTTTGATTTGTTATATTTTCTGTTATTAAATTATAAAATTCTATATATAATATATTTGAATGAGAAGAATCATTTTCTTTTATTTTTAATATTATTGAATTTAATATTTTTTCTAAGTCTGAAAGATTTTTTTCCATTTATTTTTTTTATTATTTTCATTTTTAAATTCATTTAATTTTTAAAATCAATTTTAAATGAATTTTTAATTTTCCTTTAATCTAATATATTATTTATTTATTATTTATAATTTTTTATTTTTCTTAGAAAATTAAATTATTAAATCTAATAAAATATAAATTAAATATATAAATCGAAAAAACAAAAAATATTATAATAAAAAAAATGAATCCAATAAATAAAAGATTACCAAGATTAACTCATTCAAATTCATTAAGAAGTTTAAGTACAAATTATTCTAAAAATGAATATTTCGAATTTCCGTTAAAAAGAGCATTAAATAATAAATCAAATACTTTTCTTTTAAATAAATCAAATTTAAGTTCTTCTTTACCTAAAATTTCAAATAAATATGATCCAATAAAAAATAATAAACATTTAAATAAAATATATAATGAAAATTTTCAATGGTTTGAAAAATTTAATAAAATAAAAAAGAAGAATTTTTTAGCTTTAAAAAATAATTTTAATGTTGAAGATTATCAAAAGAAATTATTGAATATTTTTATAAGTAATAATGCAAAAATAGAAAATAATAATATTTTTTATCAATTAAAAAAAAACTTTTCAAAAATTCAAAATATTTTAGAAGAAGATAAAAATTACATTCATAAAAATAATCGTTGGAAAGATGCTGCTGAAAAATTACAATATTTGTTACCTCAACATTTAATTTCTAAATTAAAAAATTTAAGTATGTAAATTTATTTTTAAAATTATTGCAATTGAATTTGCAATGTTATATATATTTAATTGTATATATTTTATTTTATTTATCAATGTATGTTTGTATTAGTTGTTTTATTTTATTTTTTTCATTTTCATTTGAAAAAAATTAAAAATCATTTTATTTGATGAAAATAATGCTAAATAATGGTTTTTATTATTATAAAATATTATTATTTTAAATTTAATTGTATAATTAAGAACAAAACGAAAATAAAATTTTTTTTTTCTTTTATTTTTTTAAATAATATTTTAAAACAATAAATAAATTTACTTTTCATAATTTAATGATTAACTATTTATAATATATATTATTTTAATAATTTATAAAAACATTTGTTTGAATATCAATGAAATAAAAGAAGTAATGTTTTTATTTAATTAACATTTTCATTCCAGAAGAAAACTCTTCAAAAGAAATTTTTCCATCTCCATCTTTATCAAGTTGAGCTAATATTTTTTTTAAATAGAAATCTACTTGATCTTGTTTTTTAATTTTATTTTTAAATATTTCTTCAATTTCTTCATAATCAATCATTCCAGAATCATCTTTATCAAAATATCTAAAAGCAAATCTCAAAACATTTTCACTAAGAAATTTTTCTTTATTAATAGCAGCTCTAACAAATTCTTCATATTCAATAAATCCATTTCCATCCATATCAATATGTTTAAATATTAAATCAACATCTTTTTCAATATTTTGATCTTTGAAAAAAATTTTTAATCCACTTAATAATTCCTTTTTAGTTATTTTTCCTTTATTATCATTATCTAACGTATTAAATAATTTACAAGCATTAATAACTTCATTATTTTGAGGAAAATTATGAACTAAATAAGCTAAAGCAGTTTCTTGAATAATTGAATCACTTTTATAATTTTTCAAATTAACCATAAATTTTTTTATTAGATCAAAGTTTTTAATTACATTAAAATTTTCTTTACTTCTATTTTCTTTAAACCAAACATGTTTTATTGCTTCATCTGCAGAAATTCTTTTTGAAGGATTAACTTCTAATAATTTCATAAGTAAATTTTTAACATCTGAACTAATCTTAAATAATGAATCATCAAAATTAATTTTTCCTAATTTAATATTATTAATAACTTCATTTTGATCTTTTCCTTCAAAAGGAAATTTCCCATATAATAAAATATATAATATTACTCCACAAGACCAAACATCACATTTTTCATTATATTTTTTATTAAAAACTTCAGGAGCCATATAATTAAAAGAACCAATAATTTGATTTTCAATAGAATTTTTAGTGAAAATTTTAGAAGTTCCAAAATCACATATTTTAACATAAGGTAAATTATATTTATCTCTTTTAACAATTAATATATTTTCAGGTTTTAAATCTCTATGAATAATTCCCATTTTATGACAGTAATTAATTGCTGAAAAAATTTGATACATTATATATGAAGAAGTTTTTTCATTGAAAGGTCCTTTTGTTTTTATTTCATTAAATAATTCTCCTTCATTACATTTTTCAGTTATTAATATATATGCTTTTGATGTAGAAAAAAATTCAAATATTTTTACTATATTAGGATGATCCATATGACGTAAAATATTTATTTCATTATTAATTTCATTTTCATTCATTTTTGTTTTGCTTGATTTTGATATTATCTTCATTGCTCTTATTATTCCTGAATATCTTCCTTCTACTGAATATACTTTCCCAAATGACCCTTCTCCTAATAAATCTAACATTATATAATCTTTTAATGGATCTGATTTATTCCTTTGTATTATTATTGATTGAGTTAAATTTATTATATGAGATTCTTCCTTGTTTTGAAGGGATAATATTTGATTTAAAAGAGGCTTTGCTTGAGGGGTTCCCATTTTTTTTTAAAGATTTATATTTTTTTATATTGTTTTACATTTTTTTCTTTTTTTTAATTTTTTTTTGCTTTTTATTGCATTCATTCAATTAATTCTGGAAAAATAAATTCATATCTTTAGTATTGATTTATTGGTAAATAACTTTAAATTAAAGAAATATTTTATTTTTTTTGATTTATTGGTAAATAACTTTAAAATAAAGGATTATAGGAATTATTTATTGGATGATTTTTTCTTATTGAAATATAAAATGTAAAATTATCATTATAAAAAAGACTTAATTTATTAATAAATTGCTTTTTCTATTTAAATATTTTTTTTTATTAAATAAAAACGTTAATAAAAAAATTATTTAATTAAATTAATTTTTTTTATTCTATCTAATGAAAAGTGAATTAAAAGAAGATGAAGTTCCTCCTCAAAATTTAGTTCCTGAAATAGAAAATGAAGAAGAAGAAAAAGTGGATGAAGAACTTCAGAAAGAAATGAAAAAAGTAAAAATTGATGATTCGATTTTTTCTGATAAGGAGAATCAAAATTTAAAAGAAAAAAAAGAAAAAGAAAAAGAAAAAGAAGAAAAGAAAATCCAAAAAAAAAAAGGAATAGATTTTATGGATTATGCAAATGAAAATAATATTCCAATAAATATTCAATATGAAGAAGATAAATATCCAAGGAAAAAAAATTATAATAAGAATTATCAAAGAAATGATAAATATAATAATCATAATAATCATTATAATAACTATAAAAAAAATGGGAAATATAATAAAGGATATAAAAAACAAAATAATCATAATTATAATAATAATAATTATAATAATAATCATAATTATAATAATAATAAATTTTATAAATATGGAGGAAATAAATTTGACTCAATTAATATTAATAATAATAATCAATATCAAAATAATTATCAAAATATTATTTTTAAAGATGATAAAGATATTTTATCTTATTTAGAAAATACTTTTGGAGAAAATAATTTAAATAAAGATTTATATATTAGAAATAGAATAAATGATAAAGGAGAAATATTAATTGATGATTTATTAAATTATCATGTTTTAAAAAAAAATAATATATCTTCTGAAAAAATAATAGAATTAATTAAAAATAATCAAAATTTAGAAATAATTGAAATTGATAATAAAAAATATATTTATATTAAAAATTATAATAATTTAAAATTAAATCCAGTAGAGCAAATTTATGCAAATAAAAAAGCTTTTAAAATGAAACAACAATATTATTTTCAAAATCCATTTTATTATATGAATTATAATTATATTCCTTACTTTGATTATTTTAATCAAAATAATATTATTAATAATAATTATTCTAACGATAATAATAATAATAAGAATGAAGATAATCAAAAATAAAGGATAGATAATTTTTATTTAAAGAAAAATCCATTTTTTAAATTTTTAATTTTTTTTATATTTTTTTTTATATAATTTTTTTTACATAATAAGCAAAAAAAAAAATTATAAAAAAATTTGAATAAATTCTAATTTAATTAATTGTGGTAAAAAAATATCCTTAATTAACTATAAAAAAAAATTTTAAAGAAAATTAAGATTACTTAGTGATTTAAGATATAAAAAAATTAAAATACCTTAAAAAAAATTGAAAAAATTTTCAACAATTGATTCAAATTTAGATAAAAAGTTTCATTAATTTTATTTTATAACAAAAGTATAAATAAACAAAAGATATAAATAATGAGAACAAAAAATGAAATTTTACTAAAATTTTTATTTCCACAATACTCTCAACCTTGTGAAAGTAGATTTCTAAAAAGTTTTAATAAAACAAGGAATAAAAAGAATAAAAACGAAACAGAAACAAATTTATATAAAATATCTCTTGATAAAATAATGAATGGAGAAGACAAAAGAACAACAATTATAATAAAAAATATTCCAAATAATATAACTAAAGAAAATATAAATGAAATTTTATATGGAGTTGGAAATTTTAATTTTTTATATTTACCTTATGATAAATATAAAAAAAAAAATTTGGGTTTTGCTTTCGTTAATATGATTAATTATCGAAGTATTATATATTTATTTAATAAATTAATAAATTATCAATTTGAAACAATTGAAATGAAAAATAATATAGAAATATGTTATTCCAAAATTCAAGGAAAAGTAAGTTTAAGAAAAATGTTAGAAAAAAATTAATTTTTTATAAATATTTTTATTTAGTAGGTTTTACTAAATAGCTTATGATTAAATTAAAATAATAATTTTTATTTTTCAAATAAAAAGATATATATTATTTATGTAATTATATTAGAAAAAAATATTTGTATGTATTAATAAATAAGAGTTGTATATTATTTTATTCATGATTAGAAGTTTATCGTTCTTTTTATAAATTCAATTTCAAAATGATTTTAAATTAAATAGTAATATTAAAGTATAAAACATATATTAAAATATTTTTTTTAAAAATTTTTATCATATGTAAATATTTAAAAATGGGAAACAAATTCTTATTAAAATAATTAATTATTTAAAATGAAGAAATATTTTTAAAATAATTTATTTATTATAATTTATTGATTATAAATATGTTTAATTTATTATATTCATTTTTTATATATTTAATATATTATTAATTTTAATCTTTTCTTTATTAAACAATCTTTTAAAAAAAGGATATTTTTGATTCATAGAAATCTAATAATTTTTCAGGATGATTTTTTCTAAATTTTTGAGTTTCAAAAATTCCTTCTTTTTTTTCTCCTTTAACATTATATTCAATATGAGCATATAATATATTATTTATTTTTTTTACTCCTATTATTTTGAAATCTGAATATATATTTATATTTTTTATTACTGTATATTTTTTATTTACTTCTTCTTCATTATTTTTTTCCTTTAAATTCTCTTTTACTTTTTCACTTTCTAAATTATCATTTTTTAATTTTTGTTTTTTTTTTGTTTTTTTCATTGATTCTTTTATTTTTTCTTTCTTTTTTTTCTTTTCTTTTTTATTATTTATTTTTTGTATATTTTCTGAAACAATTGCTTCCTTTTTTTTATTTTCTTCTTTTTTTTTTGAAACACTTTTTTTTTGTTTTTTAACAATTTTTTTACTTTTTATTTGTTTTTTCATTTTTTTATTAAAACAAATTTTTATAAAGTTGAATTTATATTAAAAGACAAATTTTTTAAAATTTTTATTATTGTATCTCATATAATAAAATAATATTATTTAAATTTGATATTTTATTAATTTTAATATTTCTTCCATTTTTTTTTAAACACTTTAACTTTATTAAATATATGATTTAAATTTTATTTAAAATTGATTATTTAAAAAATGGATTCTAAAAAAGAATTTACTCAAAATATTGTAAATGATTTAAAAGAAAAAATATCTGAGTTTAAAAATAGGAAAAATAAAGAAAAAAATGAAAGAAAAAATGAATTAGATTTTGAAATTAATAAAGATTTAATTGATAAATTTAGAAAGAATCATTCAAATGGAGAAAATATAAATATTAATGAAAAAATAAGTGAAGAAAAAAAGAATTTAGGAATATTAAATCCAAATCCAGAAGAAGAGAAAAATAAAAATAGAATAAATAATTTTGAAAGTAATAAAAGTATCAATTTAAATATGAAAAGTTTATTAGAAAATAAAGGAAATATACAAAATATAATTGATAATATTTCAAAACCTGAAAAAGAAAATAAAATCAATGAATTAGATTTTAATTTTATTAATAAATCAAAAACAAATATTAATTCAATAAATAGTTTAAATTCAAAAAATGAAATTTCAAAAAGAATTTATAGTAATTTTAATGGAGAAAATAATAATAATGAAAATAATGAAAGAGAAAAAAATATTAATAATAAAAAAGAAGAAATAATGAAAGATTTATTAAAAAATAATTATGAAAAAAAAAGGAAATTATCAATGGGAGAAAAAACTTTAATTTCTAATTCTTTTAACTTAGAAAATTATTTTTCAAATGAAAATTCAAAAGATAAATTAAAAAATTTAGAAAAGCAATTAAATAAAAAAACTAATATTTATACTAATAATATTCCAAAATCAAATTATAATAATAATAATAATAAATTAAATAATAAAAATAAATTAAAATATGATTTTTCAAGTAAATTTTATAATAATAAAAATAATATATTTAAAAATAATGAAAATGAAATAGAAAATTTCGCTGATTTTTCTTTAAAAAAAAATAATGAAAAAATTCCTTTAAGAACAAGAACTTTTAGTTCAAATAAAATAGAATATAATAATAATAATTTTAATTTTGATTTTCCTAAATCTAATTTAAATTCATATAAAAATAATAATTATAATATTAATGAAAATGAAATTAAAAATCTTTCTAGTAAAATTAGATTTCTTTCTAAAGAAGATATTAAAAATATGAATAAAAGTTTAATTAATGAATTATTATCTCTTTCAAATTCTATTAAAAGAATTTTTCAAGATTATAATAATAATAATTAGAAATTAATTTTTTTATTTTTTATCATCTAGATAAAAAGTGTTTAAACAATTTATTTTTTTAACTAAAATTTTTTTATTATATTTTTTTTGTTAATTCTAAATTATAATAATATAATTTTTCGTTTATTTCATTTATTTTTTGAATTAATATATTTTTCATTTCTTCTTTTTCTTTTTCTAATTCTTTTTTTAATGTTTCTCTTTGAGGATCATTTAAATTTAATTCTTCTAATTGTCTTTCTCTTAATTCTTTTTTTTCTTTTTCATCTTCTAAAAATTTTAATAATTCTAAATTTAAAATTTCTTTATATTGAATAAAATTATTTATGATATTGTTTTCATTGTTTTCTAAAGTATTATATTCATTAATATTATAATTATTATCATTAATAAGATTATAATAATAATTATTTTCTTTTTCTTCTTCTTCATTTTTTTCATAAGTTAAATTATAATTATCCAAAATATCTTTTTTAGATATTTCTCTTTCAATATTAATTATTTTTTTTTCTTTATTTTTTTTTTTATTTTCTTCAAAAGAAGAAAATAAAGAATTATCAAATTTATAAATTTGATTAAATGAATTTACTTTATTTATTTCTTTGTTACTTTTATTTCTTTTTAATTTTGTTTCTGAAAAATTATTAAATTGATTAATTAAATTATTTATTTCTTCATTATTACCTATTAATTCTTTTATTTGATTTAAAGTTTTATTATTAATATTTTTTTGTTTAAAAATTATATTAAATTTTTCATTATATTCTTCTTTTTTTTTATTTATTTTTGCTGATAAAATTCTTTTATTTTCATTTATAATTTCTTTTTGTTGTTTTATTATTTTCATTTTTTCTGTTTTTTCATTTATTAAATTTAATAAATTTTCATTTTTAAAAATTTTTTGTTGTTGAATTTTATTTTTTCTATTTTCAAAATTTAATTGTTTTTCTTCATTTTCTTTTTTTTTTTCTTCATTTAATCTTTTTTTTTTATTTTTTATTATTTCTGTATTATTTTCTTTTCTTAATATTTCATTTATTGTTTTTTTATTTTTCTCTTCTAATAATTTTTCATTTTTTAAAATATGTTGTTTAAAATTTTCTTCATTTTCTTTTCTTCTTAAAATTTCTTCTTTGTTTCTTTTTAATAATAATAATTCTATTTCTTTTTGTTTTTTTTTTATTTGTTCTTGTTTTTCATAATAATCATTCTTTTTTTTTTCTATTATTTCTTCATTTTTTTTTGAATTTTTTCCATTTCTTCTTTTTTTGTTTTTTCTTCTTCTTTTCTTTCTTTTTCTAATTTTTTTTTATAATTTTCTATTTTTTTTTCTTTTTTCTTCTTCTTTTCTTTCTTTTTCTTCATATTTTTTCTTTTTTTCTTCTCTTTGATTTTCTAATTTCTTTTCTAATAATTCTATTTTTTCTCTTTTTTCTTTTTCTTTTTCTAAATTTAATAATTTTTTTTCTTTTTCTTTTTTTAAAAGTTCTTTTTCAAATTTTTTTTCTTTTTCTTTTAATTTTTTTTCTTTTTCTTCTAAAATTTTTCTTTTTTCTTCTAACATTGAATTTACTTTTTCTTTAAATTCTTTTCTTCTTTTTTCTTCTTCTTCATGTTTTTTCTTTTGTTCTTCTAATTTTTTTTTTTCTTCCAAAAATATTTTTTTTTTCCTTTCTTTCTCTTTTTCTTCTTCTAATTTTAATTCTTTTTTAAATTCTTCATTTCTTTTTTTTTTCCTTAAGTTTTCTTCTTCTTCTTTTTTTTTCAATAATTCAATTTTTCTTTTTTCATTTTCTTCTTTTATTTTCTTTTTCTCATTATTATTAATAATATTATTATTATTATCAATAATACTATTATTATTAGAATTATTAATAGAATTATTATTATTATTATCTTCTTCATTTAAATTAATTGAACCATCTTTTATTTTTTTATTAACCATATATTTAATCATTTCTACAAAATTCATTTTTGAATTTTTTTTTTTTTTCTCCATTTCTTTTTTTTCTTTTATCATTGCATAATATTTAAATACTTCAATTGTTGTTATTTTCTCTCTTTCTTCTTTTATTTTATTTATTATATTTTCTATTCTTTCTTTTTCTGAATTTTTATATCTATTTTTCTTTATTTCTTTTCTTATTCCTTTTAAATTTGGATTTTTTTCTAAAAATTCATTATATTTTATATAATTTAAATCTTTATCTTCATATCCTAATTTTTTCATTGCAATTTTACTTTTTGGTGAATTTATTTTTGGTTTTTCTTTATCTGTTATATTTATATCTAAAATTGATATTTTTTTCTTTTCTTTTTTAATTTCATTTTCTTCTTTTTCATTCATTAAAAAAAAATAAAAAAATTATCTTATTTTTTTTTCATTAAATAATATTTTTTATTTTTCTTTATTTATATAATTTAATATTCAAAGAATTCTTTTGTGTGATCTTTATTAATTGGTTTTTTATTTTTCTTTTGTGAAATTAAATTATGTAAATAATTATTATTTTCTATTTTTCTTCTTGGTTTAATTATTATTTTATTTGATTTTTCTATAACTAAATTTATTTTTTGAGCTAATTCTTCTTTTTGTTTTTTTTTTAAAATTTTTAATTGTTCTTCTTTTTTTCTTTTATCATTTTCTTTAATTGTTGATTTATAATATTTTGGATTATTTCTTTTATCTTCATTTACTTTATTAATAAGATAATTAATACATTTTTCTATAATTGTTAATATATATAAATCTGATAATTTTGATTCATCATAATGAATTTTTAAAAAAGAATTTATATTAATAAAAATTTCATAAATTTTTTTTTGAACTTTATTTAAACTATTTTCAGCTTTATTATTTAATAAATTTAAATTATGATAAATATTATTTAAACTTTCATTTGAAACTTGATTTTCACAATTTTTTTTTTCAGCAATATTAATTTCCTCATTAATAACTTTAAGAAAAATTTTTAACTTTTTATCATGTTTAACATTATATAATTCATGTTTTAAAATATTAATTTCACTTCTAATATTATTATATTTAATTAATAATTGAGAAATATTAGTAGAAATACTATCTAAATGATTAATAAAGTCTTGAGGATCATTAAATAATATTGAATTTTTATGTTTTGGTTTTTCAGAATCTATTAATTTTCCCATTGAAAAAATACTTAATTTTCTTCCTGGATTTTTTTTAGGAGATGTTAAATATGATAATATTGTAGAAGTTCTTCTAAAACTTTTCTTTGTTTTTGTTGTACAAGATTGTCTTCTTTGACATAAAATATTTTTATTATTTTGCTTACTTGAATTATTTTTCTTTTTATTTTCATTATTATTATTATTAGTATTATTATTATTATTTTCGTTTAAATGATATGACATTACTAAATTATCATATTTTAATTCTTCTAAATCTTGCTCTGAAAATTTTTCTACTAATCTTGTTGAATTTTTAACTGACATTAAAAAACATTTATTTTGGAAATTTTCTTTCAGTTGATTTGTTAATTTTTTAATTTTTAATTTTATTCTTGATATATCATTTTTTATTTTTGATATTATTATTTTATATGTTTCATTAATATCTATTTCTCTTGTTAAAATATTATATATTTTTTTCTCATAATTATCATATGTTTTTATATATGATTTATATAATTTATCTGTTATTGATATCATTCTTATATTTTGTTCATATTGTTCTATTTTATTTTGTAATTTTTTATGTAAATTATCACAAAAATCTTTTTTTTGATATAAAATATATTTTCCTTTTATTTCTTCATTTATTTTTTCTTTAAATTCAATAAATTTTTCTGCTCTTACTAATGGAAAAATATTTTGAGTTTTACTAAAAATTTTATTAGAATATGAAAAATTATTATTTCTAGATTTTTCATTGTATTTTTTTATTTTTTTACTTTCTGGATTTATTGTTGTATTTAATTGAGTACTTTTTGAATAAAAAGTTGAAACTGGAGATAATGCTTTATTTGTTAAAGATATATTTTTTTCTATAAATAAATGCTGAAATTGCTTATTTGATTTTATTCTTTGATGTAAATAATTTTTATGATAATTTAAGACGTGTTTTAAATTTAATTTTGGCTTTTTTTTTAACAAATTATTAGATAGTGTTTTTGTAAAATAATTAGATTGAGCTGATGATAAATAATGATTATATTTTGTTGATTTATTATGAGATTGAATTGTATAATAATCTGATGATAAATTATCATTATCTAAATCATTTGATAAACTTCTATAATATTTATTTCTACTCCTTGAATTTTCCATAAGAAAAAAAAATAAATTGAAAAAATAAATATAATAACTCTAAATTATACTTTAGATTTTTTATTTATTATTTTTTTATACTAAAAATATATCGAAAATGCTTTACAATGATAAAAATTATAATTCTGATAGATATAATATGATTAATATAAGAAAAGAAGTAAAATAAACTTTAATAAAAGTAGAAATCTCATCCAAATAATCTTTCATGGAATTATAATAATTCAAGATATTTATTACAAACACCAAAAGAAGAAATGACCTTTGCTACTATATTAGCTGAAAAAAGAAAAAAAACAAATCAATATTTTTTTAAACATGGAAATAAATTAGCTTTTCATAAAAGAAAAATTATTATTGAAGATATACCTGAATTATTAAATGAAGAAAAACCAATTTTTAATTTGGCTCATCAAAAAAATATTCAATTTCACAATAATTTAATGTTTACAACTGAAAATAAAATAGAAAGAAATAAACAAGATTTTTTAAATTATATGAATGAAAAAAAATTTATTAATAATTATAGATATATTGATAATTATAATAATATAAATAATAATAATTATAATAACATATATAATAATTATCGTTTAAGAAAAAATAGAGAAAAACTTAGAAATTTGTTTCTAATAAATAATAATAATTATGGAATAAATAATTCAAAATCAATTGATTATTTAAATGAAAGAAAATATATTTTTTCAGGAAAAAGACATGAAATAACAAATCCAGAATTATTTTATAAAAAAACAAATGGAGATTTTTATAAATATAGGGCAGAAAGTAAAAAATATTCTGATTATAATCGCAATATTATAGAAAATCAAATTTATAAAAATAATAATTATAATAATATTAATGTTAATCCTTTTAATAAAGGAAGTTCTTTTGATGATTTAGGAAGAAGTACTTTAATTCATAATACTATTCTAAATCCTATTCCTAATTTTAGTTATAATAAATACTTTGAAAAGGAAATTTTAGGATTAACAAATAATAAAAAAAATATACCAATTAATTATTAAAATTTTTAACTTCATTAATTTTTTTAATTTAAATTTAGTTAAAATACATTAATTTAATTTAGATATTGAGATTATAATTTATAAAACAAATAAATTTTGATTTAAATCTTTACTAATTGAAATATAATCATTAAAAATAGTTTTCAAATGTGATAAATATATTTTTCTCTTTCTTGCAATAATACATTTCATTTCTAAAATAATATTACTTGTTTTTTCCATTTCATTTATTAAAGTAGAAAACATTTCATTAGTATCTTCATCAGTAGTGATTTTTTTATAGAAAAATTCACTTATTTCTAAAAATAAAAGTATATCTTTATTATTTATAAAAGTAAATGAATCTTGTAATAAATAATTTTCATAAATATCAAGAATAATTTTAATAGGAATAAATTCTTTTTTATGTATTTTTTTAGAGAAAACGATTTTTTTAATTAAATCTAATTTAGGTAAAAATTTGAAAAAATTATTTAAATCATCAATATTATTTTTTTTAATAGAATTATGATAGAAATTAAGAACAGAATAGAAAAAATCATCATAATTAATATTTAGATTATGAATTTTAATTAAAGAAGAAAGAATAGAAATACCAAAATAACCATAATTAATAAAAATATTATAATAATTTTCTTCGTAATTTTCAACTTCAGCCCAATCAATTTTTAAAGGATAATCTCTAAAATCAATATAATCTTCAGTATTATTATTTAAATTTGTATTATCTCCTTCAACTGAATAATCTGGTTGTCTTTCATCATGTAAGGCTTGTAAAATTTCTTCACGTGAATATATTGTATTATCTTCTAAATTTGTAAAGAAAAAATTATTTCGGAGAAATGATATTAAGTTTTCTTGACTCATTTTTTATTAAAATATTAATCAAATTATTTCTTTTTTTTATTTTATTTTATTTTTTAATTATACAATATTTATATTTATTTTCCAATTTTATTAATTTTTTGAAATAAAAAAAAGAAAATTTAAATTAAATATTTATTCATATTCTTCAAAATTAAAATTATTAGAAGTATAATTATTTTTACCTTGATTAAATGTTTGAGTAAGAACTTCTGAATTGACATTAAATCCTCCAGAAAAAGTATTAGACATTAAATTAGGTTGTTTTTTTTTTTTGAATTTCTGTTCTAAAACAATTAACAATCTACTTTCTATAATTTCATCAGCATTAAAATTTATTAATGCTTTTTTTAAAAAATTAGTTGCAGTGGGAAGAGAAACTCTTTTTTCATTATACATTTTTTTTAAGTGTTCAAGACATAAATCAAAAATTATTTTATAACTTTTATCTAAATCTTTATCAAAGTCTTTTTCTGAATAAGATTGATTATTTTTTATATTTTCTGGATTTAAATAATAATTTGGATTTGAATGTAAAATTTCATAAAATAAATTTAATAATATAGTAATTTCTAAATTTGAAAAAGCATTATTTATATTTTGAGGTTCATTTTTTATTGTATTTAATAATTCATAAAATGTATTTTTTAATGTATCTTTTTTATTTTCTGTATTTGTTATATTCATTATATAAATATAATTTCCTGGTTTTTGAGTTTTACTATATGCTTCTATTTTTGAAATTAATTTTTTTAAAACTAAAATTTTATCTTCTATTGAAACTAATTTACTATTTAAATCTTGTTTTTTTTCAACAGAAATTTCACTATTATTTATTTCTCCTTCTTCACTTTTTATATTTGAATTTTTTACTTTTGAAATATTTCCTTCACTTTCTTCTTTTTTTGATTTTGAAATATTTAATTTACTTTCTTCTTTTTTTGAAATTGATTGTTGACTTTTTTCATCTTCTTTTTTAATTTGTGAACTATCAAAAATCTTATAATTATCACTTGATTTAATTTCTTTTTCTTCTTCTTTTTTTATAGAATAATTATTACTATTAAAGACTTTTTTATTATTTTCTTTTTTTGAAATTTGTTCATTTTCATTTTCATTTTCATTTTCATTTAAATCATCATTCTTTATTTCATTATATATAATTTCACTCTTTTTCATTTGATTCATTAATTTATCATTATTATTATTATTATATTGAGAATTTTTTAATGAAAAATTATCTTCTTTATTTATTATTTTACTTTGTCTTAAACTTTCATTTAAATAATCTACTTTTTTTTGTCTTATTTGATCTATTTTTCCTTTTTTATGATTTTTATCATTTAAATAATAATATTCTTCTACAATTCTTGATTTCGATAATGGTTTTTGTTTAGAACGTAATATTTCTTCTTTTTCTTTTTCTTCTTCTATTACTGATAATTTTTGTTCTGGGATTTTTATTTCTTCTTCTAATTTAATATCATATTTTTCCTTATTTAATTCTATTTTTTCTATTTCTTCTTTTTTTTTATTTTTTTCTTCTTCAAGTAATTTTTTTTTTCTATCTCTTTCTTTTTTTAAGTCTTCAATTAATTTTAAACTTTGTTCTTCTCTTTTTTTAAATTCTTCTTCTTGTCTTTTTTTTAAATTTTCTATTTCCATTTCTCCATTTTCTTTTATTATTTCTTTTAATTGATCATTTACTAATTTATTTTGTCTAAAAATTCTATCATAATAATTATTTTCTAATTCAAGTCTTTGTTGATTTAAAAATAATTGATTTTCTTTTATTGCTCTTAATGATATTAATTCATTTTGTTTCATTAATAATTTTGCATTTAATTCATTTTTTATTATTGGAAATTGATATTCAAAATATTTAATATAATTATCTTTTATTTTTTTTAATTTTTCTTCACTTCTATTTGATTCTGAAGCTAAATCATTTAAATAATAATTTTCTTTTATTATTTTTTCTAATATTTCTTCATTTCTTTTCTTTGCAAATTGTTTTTCAAAATTTAATTGATCTAATTCATTTTCTATTTGCTTTAATTTGCCTTGTGCAAATATTTTTTCTATTTCTTTTCTTATTTTTATATTTGATGCTAATATATTGTTTTCTTTATGTAAAGATATTAATTCTTCTTTTTTTTGAAAATTATCATCTATGTTATTTAGTAATTCTTTGAATAATCGATTTTTGTTGTTGTACATTTTTATAATGTTTTATTTATTTAATTTTAACTTAATTAATATTAAATAAGATGACAATTCAAATTTTTATTTTTTAAGTCAAAATTTTTAATTTGAGATTTTTTATTTATATGAAATTAAATAAATATAAAAAATACTAATAAAATTATAAAATATTTTAATCTTCCAATAAACTATCTAAATCTATTTTTTTAGCTCTTTCTTCCATTTTTTTTTCTTTGAATGATACTTTTTCTTTATTTTTGTTAAAAACACTTTTTTTAAATTCTTCTTTTTCTTCTTTTTTATAAATAATTTCCTCAGATTTATTTGGTTTAATATTTAATATATTATTTATTTCATTGTTAATATTATTATCATCTTCATCACTATCCCAACCAGATTTTTTACTATTTAATTTATTATTATTATTTTCTTTATTTATATTTTTTTTTTCTGTTTTTTCTAATTTATAAAAACTTTTTGGTTTTTTAATATTAATATTATCTATCATTTCTTTATCATTGATTAAATTTTCAAATAAATCATCATCATTTTTAAATTTACTTTTATTTTTTATTTTACTTATTTGATTTTTATTTTCATTTAATTCACTTTCAAATTTTAAAGTAAAAAATTCGTTATCTTTTTTTAATTCTTCACTTGAATTTGAACTTAAAGAATCATTGAATTTACCTGAAAAAGGAGATTTATCACTTGTTGATTTACTTATTGCATTAGGAGATTTAATTAAAATTCTTGAATTATTTTCAAAGTTATTTTTTAATAAATCTTGACTTTGTATTCTTTTTATTTTCTCTTCTTCTTCTAAAATTTCATCTTCTTTTTTAATAAAATTTTTCTCTCTTTTTTCTTTTAATTTTTCTAATAATTCATTTACTAATTCTTGGTTTTTATTATATAATTTTTCTGTTATTTCTCCTTCTGATAATATATAAAAAATATTTGGAATTACTTTATTTCTTATATTTTGTTTTTCTATATCATTTATTATTTTTTTATATAAAAATGTTATTTCTTTACAAATGATATAAATTTTATTTTTCTTTAATATTTTATCTATATCATCCAATAATTTATTATTGATAAAATCAAAGGATAAAATTTTAGGTAAATTTTTTAATTGATAAAATATTTGTTTGATTAATCCTTCATCATTAGTATTACATAAAATTTGGATTAATCTAAAATATATTTTATCAATGAAAATATCATTATCTATAATATCATATAACAACTTAATTTTTTCAATAATAACTTCTTGAATTTTTCCCATTCCACAATCTAAAGCTTTACAAATTATAGGAATACAGTCATTCATAAAATCATCTAAAGAAATATTTTCTAAAATATAATTCATTCTTCTTAATATTATAAATAAAGTTGCTGTTGGTAAAGATTTCATTTTAAATAATTTTTTTAAATTTGGATAAATTTCTTCTTTGAAATTTACATTATCTAAATCACATATTGCAAAAATTGAAGGAATTATTGGATTAATTAATTTATCTTCTTTAAGAAAATAAAATAAATTTGTTAATATATTTTTTTTTATTTCTTCTTCTGAAAATAAAGTTAGTTTATTTGGTAATTCTTTTAAAAATTCATATGAATCTTTTATTTCTTGTTCATCTAAATCATTTATATAACATAAAGTTTGAAGTTTATTATTTTGATCTTTGAAAAATTTTAAATTTAAAGTTTTTTCTATTTTAATTCTTTCTTTTGTTGAAAATTTTAAAAAATTTAAAATGAAATTTAAATATTCTTCATTAATATTATTTTTAATTAAATCAATAATATTATCTTCATCAATAAATTTTTTATAAGAAGAAAATTTATTATCAGAAATATTAATTAATTCATTATTACTTAAAATATAATAAAAAATTAAACCTAAAGAGAAAATATCTGAAGAATGATAAATTTTATTTTCATTTATCATTTCTGGAGAAAAATATTTTATATTTCTTGTTAATTCACAAATATTTATATTAACTTTTTCAGTTTCTTTTTCTAAAGAAGTTGTTGAACAAAAACAAGAAATTTTAACAGTGTTATTTTCATCAATGAAAATATTATTAATATTTAAATTATTATGACTTATATGATAAGTATTATGCATAAAATTAACTACTTTTAAAATTTGATTTATTATTAATTTTTTTTGAATTATATCATTATTTTTTTCTACCCAAGTTTTTATATTATATGATATTTTTTCGGTGATAAAAAATAATTTTGAAGAATCTTCTGTTAAAGGTTGAATTATATTTAAAAAGTTTTTATGTTGATTTTTTGCTTTTTTTAATGTATCTGATTCTTTTCTTAAGAAATTTAATATTTTTTCTTTTTGATCTTCTAAATATTTATTTAATTCTGATTTATCAAAAACAAAGACAGATACTTTTTGTTTTGTTTCATTGTGTTCTCCATAATATATTTTCCAAAAATTATTTTCTAAATAATGTGTTTTTTCTATTGTATAATTTGTAAAATATTCATTTCCCATTTTGATGAAAAAATAATCATTTTTTTTGTATGAGTTATTTAAAACAATTAAAAAAAAAATTTAATAGAATTTAAATCTTATATTTTTTACAGTTAAATAAAAATCTCTTTATAATTTTTTATATTATAACTTCTAAAATTTTACCAATTTTAGTTAATTGAATTACTAAACCACTATTATAAAAAAAGGAGAAATATTATTCTATTAGTTTTTATTTTTTGATTCTATGAATTTTTAAAAAGGATTATTAATTGACATTTAATTTGAATTTTATTTTAAAATTTATTTAAGAATTAATCTATTTAAAATATGTCAAAATCAAAAAATGAAACTGCTGTAATTTATGAACCAACAATTTTATATTCTTCTTCTTATAGTTTTTCAATCGGAAATTCCTTGATGAATAAAAATAATAATAAAGTAAATTCTTCAATATTTACTCCTTTGTGGAAAACAAAAAAAAATAATAAAAAAATAAAGCATTCAAAAACAAGATGTTCACTTTCAATGGAAAAATTACAGAGTGTTTTAATTAAAAATTTAAAAAGATGTTTAAAACATAAAGGAGAAAATAAAAGATGTAAATCACTTAATGAAGAAAGAAAGAATTCTTCACCAGAAAAAAATAAAATAATAAAAAATCAAAAAAAATCAGATTTAATTCAAAATTATGATGAATTAATTGAGAAATTAAAAAGAAGTCCACCTCAAATAAAAAATACAGAGCCTGAAGAAATAAAATATTTTAATTTAGTGAAAATAAGAAATTTTAAAAAACAAATGACTTTAGATGAAAGGAAGATTAAATCAGAAATAAAATTAAATAATAAAATATTAAATCCTAAAAAAATAAATTCTTCAAGATTAAATTCACTTCAATATCACAAATTATTATCTTCTGACGTAAAAAATTTCACAAATACTGAAAACATAAGTGATTTTTATGAATATACAGAAAGATGTATGGAAATTATTTTAGAATTAGATAAAAGTAAGCAAGTAAAAATAAAAGAAAAAATAAATTTCCATTTTCCAGAAGAAGAATCATATAAAAAAATAGTATTATTTGATTTAGATGAAACATTAGCACATTGTATAGGAGAAATAAAAGGAGATATGTCAAATAAAAAGAAATATAAACACATTGTTGATGTAACTTTGCCTTCAAAGAAAAAGACTAAAATTGGAGTTAATATAAGACCTCATTGGGAAGAAACTATGAAATTAATTAAAAAATATTATCAAATTGTTATTTATACTGCGAGTCATCAATCTTATGCTGATACTGTTTTAAATTATATGGATCCACAAAAAAAATATACTAAATATAGATTATATAGAAATCATTGTGTTCAAGTTAATGTTTGTGGAAAGAAATTTTATATTAAAGATTTAGATATTTTTGATAAGTATTATGATTTAAAAAATATTGTTATTATTGATAATTCTGTTTTAAGTTTTGCATATCATTTAAATAATGGAATTCCTATTGTTCCTTATTATGATTCTGAAGAAGATTCTGAATTAAGTATTCTTGGTTATTATTTATTATCTATTTATAATTATGATGATTTAAGAGAAGCTAATAAAATCCATATTAGAATTGATTATTATTTAGAAGAAGCTAAAAAAGAAATGGAAGAAGAAGAAGAAGAAGATGAAGAAGAAGATAACGAAGATAATAGTTTAAATAATAAAAATGAAAATAATATTATTTCTTCAGTCAAAACCAATGAAAATGTAAATTTAGAATATAAAAATACAATAATTAATGAAATTGAAAATACTAGACGATATACTTTAACTGTTGATAAAAAGAATAATGAATTAAGTAGTTTAAGTCTTTCATATATAAAAAAAAAGAAAACCGCTACTAATAATATTGAAGGTTTAAATATATTTGATGTATGGAAAGATATAAGAGAAGAAATGAATGAAAAGAAAAAAAAATCTCGTTTTAATCAATAAATAAATTGGAGGAATTTATGTAACCATTTTATTATAAATCAAAAAAATATACATTACTTGATATATGATTTTTTACTTTATAAATTGTGATTTTAATTATTACAATAATTTTATTTCATTTAAAAAAATAAATTATATTTATATATCATATATATTTAATTTTTTTACTTTATTTTTTTGGTTAATTTTTTTAGAAGAATCATCTTTTTTATTATTTAATTTTAATCTACTTATTTGATTTAAAAGTGATATTTGTTTGATATGATTAGTTTTAATTGTTTTATTTTCTTGTGAATGAATTAATAAAGGAGGTTTAAATTTTGGTTTAACAATATTATTATTTTTATGAATATTTACATTTGGGTTTGTATTAATTTGATTATTTTGATTATTATTATTACTTTCAAAATTATAAATTGAATAATTATTTGATATATTTAAATTTGTATTTATATTTACATTCACAAAACTTTTATTTGAATTTTTCCTTAAAATATTTTTAGTTGATTTAGTTTTTCTTATATTTTTCTTTTGATTTGGAGTTGTATTCATATATCTCATTAAAGGATTAGTATGACTTATTTTATTTTTTGCTTTTGATTTTGGTTTTAAAGTAGCTATTTCTATTTTTTGTTCATTATTACCTTCTTCTATTTTTCTATCCTCCACTAATCCTAAAATATTATTAACTTTACTTTCTGATAATATAATTTCTCTTTCTTTTTCACCTATAGTTTTTTGTTTAGCACGCCTTCTTTTTATCACTAATTTATTTTGTTCCTTTCCTTTTAAATTTCCTTGACTTTTCAAACTAATATGACTCTTTTTTTCATCTTTAAAACTCATTAAACTCTTTTTTTCTTCTTTTAAATTATCTTGTTCTTTATTTGATGTACTTCCATTATTATAATTATTTATTGATTTATTTGCTAGTAAATTTACTTTACTTTGAGTGTTTGTCGGGGTTGTTGAATTATTTCGAACTAACATACTTAATGTTTCAAAATTATTTAGTTTATTTATTTTTTTATTTTCATAAAATAAATTTACATAATCTATTTTCTTTGATACATTTATAATATCTTTTATTAAAGTTCTATTAAAATATTTTATATTATCAGATAAATTTTCATTTACAGAAAAATTTATAATATTTTCTACTCTTTTTTCAAATGAATTAATAAATATATATTGTAATTCTTCATTTGAAATATTTTTTCCATATTTTAATATAAATTCTAAAAATAAGTCTAAAGAAACACTATCCCATTTTATATATTCTATAATATTTATAATATCTTCTCTTATATTAATTTCATCATCTAACCAATTTAAAAGGGCTTTTAATATTTTATCTGAAGAATTATTTAACAAAAAATTTTTATTCTTTAATAATAATAAAAATAAATGTTTTGATATTTTAGAAATTTTAGGTTCATCATATAAATTACTGAAATTATTCATGAAAAAACAACAAAGTATACTATGAAAATAACAAGGTTTCATAAAAGTTTTTAGAGTCAAATATTCAATATTTGAATTAGTGTTTATTATTTTTATAAAATTATTCATTTTAAAAATACTATATAAGCTTTTATTATTTGATATACTTTTAATATTAATTTGACGAGCTTTTATTTCTTCAATAAATACAGAAGAAACAAAAGTTAATATATGAAAAATATTATCATTAACATTTCCTTTATTATTACTTTCCATTTTAATAGACACATTTAAACTATCATCAGTTTTTTTATAAAAAATAATTAATACTATTTTTCTTTCATTTTTCAAATCAATTTGATTATCCAATACAAATTCCTCATAATAATTTTCAATATCATTAACATCAATTTTTAAAAGAAAAGTTGGATTTGGTAAATTATTTATATCATTTAAATTGTCTTCACTACAAATTTTCATATATTCATTTGTTAATAAATCAAAAAAATTTTTTTGTCCTCTTTTATTTTGTACATAATTAATTATAGATTCTAATTCATTAATAGTAATATTATTAATATCTCCATTTGTAAATAAATATGTTCTGTTTTCTGAAATTAACACATTATTTTTAATTAAATATTTAGAAAATTTTTCAACTATTTCATCTATTATTTTAATATCAAAACTAGATAAATTTATATCAGACTTTAAGTCATTATTATTTTCTTTATTTTTTCCAATTTGAAAATAATATAATAAATTATCACCAACAATTTCTAAACATTTTAAAAATAATTCAAACCAAGCATTATCTATTTCTTCATTATTATTATCTTCTAAATTACCATTTTTATTTAATTCATTTAATTTATTATAACTCATTTCTAGAAGTGTTAATGCATTTTGTTGATTAATTTTTTCTCCTGTAATAAAATAATTATTTATCAAAACAAAACAAAAAGAATCATTTTTAAAAAATTCACTGATTTTTAATAACTTTACAACATTAGTGTATTCTTCTAAATATAATAAATTATTATTATTTAAAGATAAATTTCCTTTTTGATACACTTCAATAAAAGTTTTAAAGTCTTCTGGAGTTAATCCTAAAGGAAATATAATTTTATTATTATTATTTAAGTTTTGATAATAAAATGAAGGTGAAAATTCTAATACTTCTGTTTTTAAAAGAACAACTTCTCTTGTATCTTGAAATTGAAAAGTAAAATTTTCATAAGAAATTTCAGACATAATAAAAAGAATATTTGTATTTAAATTTATTATTAGAAAATAATATTAAAACAATTAAAAATAAAAGAAATAAAATGGAATATTTAAATAAAAATAATAAAAAAAATCATAAAACAAAATCAATTTGGAATGACATTATCTAATATCCCCAAATATCACATTCACCTTTCTTTTATCTGTTTATTCTCCTCATCTTATCTCTTAATTAGCCTATTTCTCTTAATTATTCTTCCTTTTTTTCTTATTGTATTTTCATTTATTTTTCTTTATTTATTTAATTTTTTTTCCTGTTTTTACCATTATTTTAACTTTTTAAGTTTTTTTTATTTTTTGTTTTTTATTTTATTGTATTTACTTTTTTTCTTATTATATTATTTATAAGTAATTTTTTTATGATAATACAAAATTTTAATTTTTTGAGAATTTTTTATAAAATATAAGAAGAATAAAAGCTTTTTAAATAATATAAAAATTTTACACAAATGATTAAATAATTTTCCTTTTTATTAAAATTCATAAAAAATATATGATTTATTCATCTAAAAATATATTACAAATAACCATACTTTTTTTTTGTTATAAACAAACAAAAAATAAATTATTTTCTCATTTACATATTTCATGACGAGATTATAATTAATAAATAGATAATCAAATTCATTCTAATTATCGTTTGAATCAAAATTATCAAGAAATATAGATAGATAAATATTTAAATTATCATCTAGACAAATATTTATTTTATAAGAAGAATAATATTCATTTCCTAAAATTCCAAAATCCCATACTGAATAATTATTCTCAAATGTTTCATTATTAATAATTATATCATAATTATTTTGTTGTTCCAAAAAAGAATCATTTGATGTACATTTTGTTGAAGATGAATTTTGTAAAAGAAAATATGTCGTCTTGTCACTTAAATCATTTTCATTTTCATCTATATTTTCATTTTCTATTTCATTTTCATTAATTATTTCACTATTATTTTGAGTTTGTTGGAATTGCAATTTATCTACTTCTTTTTCTTCCATAAAAAGTCTTTTTGTTGTATTTTTTTGTGTTGATTCTTTATTCTTTTCTGTTTTTAATTCATATACATTATTTTTAATTGAAACACATTCTTCACTGTCAAAAACTTTATATTTCTGTGATTGAATAAATTCACAAAATGAAGTAAATCTATCTAAAATTGTTTTCAGATTATTAAAAGAATTAAATTTGTATTCTATAAATTTAAAAGCTGAATGTTGTAAATTATTAATTTGAAAATTTGTAGTATCTAAAAAATTAAAAGTTCCAGAGATATAAGGTAAATTATTTTCATATTCTTTTAATATTTCTTGAATTCTTTTTATAATTTTTAATAAAATTTCATTTAATTTTTCGGTTTCACTACTTAAATCAAATTGTTCTGAACATTCAAATTTATTATTTTCCTGTTTCATTTGCTTTTCATTGTAAATATTTATAGTAAATAAATTTTTTGAAACACCCAACTCACATTTTTTTTTAAAATGTTTGCCTTCCATTTTATTTATTCACAATAAGTTACAGAAAAATTAAATAAATCATTATCATTATCAAAATTAATTATTCCAAAAATAATTATTTTTAATAATTATTTTCTTAACTCTTTCCTTCTTGGTTTTTTAATGAACAAGAAAATCAAGATTAAGGTTTCTTTTTATGATTTTTTAACAATGAAAGAAGTCATTATTCTAAATTTTAATCATATATTTCTTAATCTCAAAAATAATTCTTTTTTCAAGATTATCTTATATTATTATTATAAAATTTTCATCATAAAAATTCATTTAAACAATATAATAATGTTTAATCAGATTTAAAATTTGATTCATATTTTAATGGATTTTCTAAAGTTATTGAATAATAATTTAAATCCATTTGATATTTGGTAAGATTTTTATTTGAAGTTCTATTTATATTTCTTTTAAATGAAATATAAACAATTTATATATCATTTTATAATTAAAATAAAAAAAATTATATATCATTATAGAAATATATTTATAATTGAAAAAAAATATATCCCTAATAATACAAGATAAAATCGACTCATTGTATAAATAAAATAGAACTTATTCAATAATATATCAAATATTTTTAGAAAAAGAAATAATATTTTATCCTTGGTTAAAGAAAGATTTATCAAATTATAAGTTATGAAATAACAAACATATTAATTATTATATATTAATAAGATTATTTTATGAGAGGTACTCTTAGAAAAATTTTTGTTAATCTCAATTTCCCAAAGGGTTTAACTGTTTTTTAAAAATTATTGACTCTTGAAATTGTTTTAACTAATTTTGAATCATGTATTATAATCAAATAATCATTCTTTTACAAAGAACAAATAAAAGTAATTATTTCCTAAGTTTTTAACATCAAATAATTTCAAATTTATATTTGTAATATCTTGATTATCATATTTATTTATATTTTTTAATTCTATTTTTTCCCAAGTATATTTTATATCAATTATATTAAAATTAATATAAACAATAGCTTCCTTTTTTTCATCTAAATAAAAAAAAACTACTCTACACTCAAAATCAATCTTTTTAACATTACAATTCTCAACATTTTCAAAAAATGAATATTTATTTTCACATACTTTTTGAAATTCACTTTGATACTTGTTATATATGATTAATTTCTCATTAAAAAAAATTAAAAGTGTTTCTGTTTTTTTTACACAATGTTGAATTTTATTGAACATAAAATATTCATTATTCATTAAAGAATTTAGAAATTTATCACTGAAAAATTCATAACTTTTTAATAAATCTCTATTAGACTCAGAATAATCATTATCAAAAGTGATGAAGTCATTAATTTCCTCATTTGAATTGTCATTATCTAAACTATAATTTGAATTTATTTCATTTTCATTAGAATAGTTTTGCAATAATTGATTTAATTCAGATGTTTCTTGAGTTTCAAATTCATTATAAAGAATATTATCATCATTTTCATTTTTTTTTACCCATTCATTTTTAGTTTCTTTAATTATTTCATAATAAATTTTCTCTTTATTTTCTTTGAAATAATCTTCAATATATTTATTTGAATTACATATTTTTGAAGTTAATCTATATATGTAATTTAATTCATTTGTTTCTTTTTCAATTATATATTTTCTCTCTTTTGAAATAACAATAAATTTACTTTGAGTGTTATAAAATAAAAAATTTTTTGAGTTTAAATTAATATATTCAACCTCTCCAATAATATTTTTTTCATTTATAAAAGCAAAATTTACTTCTTCTTTTGGATTTTCTATATTTTCATAATGAATTTTATTTTTATCCTTTTCATTTAATAATTGATCATAACATTTTTTAGCTTCTTTATACATTTTCTCCAAACAATTTTTGGGTAAATATTGAAATGTTATTTTTGTAATTTCTTCAGTTTTCAAAAAATTTGATATGTAATTATCAATTTTTCCAATTATATTTACTAAATCATCATAAATTTTAGAATATTCCAAATAGTTTTCATTTATATTTGTTTTATCGGATTCATTTATAATACAAGATATAGTTGAAATAAAAGATAAATATATTTTTTTTTTATTACAGTGATTTTTTTCCATTTATGTGAATGATTGTTACTTCTTATTTTTTTTAATATTTATTTATTAATGAAATTGATTGGGATTTAGTGTATTTTGTGTTATAATATAGCATTATTCCCTTATTCATATTCTTTTCAATTATAAGGAAAAAATATAATATTCAAAAATAATGAATTCCAAACCAAAAATTCATAAAAGGTAAAGTAATAGGAAAAGCAATATCAGGAGAAGTATTTTTAATATATGATAAAAATTCAGAAAAAAAATATGCAGGAAGCAATATCAAAAATATTAAATAACAATAAAAGAGAAATAGAATTATATAAAAAAGAAATATTAATATCAACAATATGTAAAACTTAATAAAATTATATGACTTAATAGAAATAGAAGGAGAGAAATAGATATTATATGAATATTGTAATGATGGAGATTTAAATAATTCAATAAAAAAAATATAGAGGGAAATATGGGAAAAAACATAAATGAAAAATAGTTTAAAATTTAACAATTCAAATATTAAATGGATTATATTGTTTACATTCACATAATATAATTCATCATGATATAAAGCCTTCAAATATATTATTAAATTATGATAAAGAAGAAGATTTAATAAATTTAAAGTTTTATAAAATGCAAATTTAAATTTCTGATTTTGGATTATCTCATTTTAAAAATGAATAAAAGAAAAATTAATTAGTGGAAGTCCTTTATATATGGAACCTTGTTTATTTAAAGAAAATATATCTTTAAATAGAATTGAAAATGAAAAAGTTGATATTTGATTATTTGGAATTGCCACTTTTGATTATCTTTAACTCTTTTGAAAAAAATATTAATGTTCCTCAAAATTTAATGTTAGATTTAATCTCTAATTTAAATAAAGGAATGTATATTATAAATTTAAATTATAATAAAAAGTTAAGTTTGTAATTTATTGCTTTTTTAAATTCCTGTTTACAATATGAACAAGAATTTTTTTCTTCTTTTTATGAATTAATTGTTAGTGAATTTCACTAAAGATTTTTCTTCATTTGATTTTAACAGGGTAGGAAATTTAAATATGTTACATAAAGATTATGTCATTGAAGATCATTTACTTAAATTTGATATTAGAGATTAAAAGAAATTAAATTTATTACTTGGTATATAATATAATTATTTTTATAATTTATTATTTTAATATTGTTTATATTTTTATTATTTTTTTCCATTCTTTTGTTTGATTTATACTTGTTTTATCTTATTTATATCTTAATAATATTGAATATTATATTTATAAATAATATCTGATAAAATTTATCTCTAAAATAATATAAAAAAAATGAATATCCCAAATTATAAAGAATATGAAAAAGGAATAAAAACATGTGTAAATTGTTCTTCACAATTAACATCAAATATATTTTATTCTAAATATTGCCTTCATAGATTATGTGATATTTGCTATGGGAAATTATTTTCAGAAAAAAATTCAAAATATTATTGTAAATTATGTAAAGATCCCAAACCTCAATCATCAAATGATTATTTTAATAAACCTCAAGACCAAATCTTATATGAAAAAGATTATAAAATTCGTCAAAAAATATTTGAAGAGTATTCATATAAAAGAAAAGAAAATTTTAATAATGAAAATGAATATAATGAATATTTAGAAGGAATAGAAAAAATTATAGAAGAATATTTATCAAAAAATATTAAAGAATTAATATTAAATAAAAATTTTGATCCATTACATGATATAAATAAAACTAAATATCATGATGAATTAAACCAAATAATAAATGAAAGGAAAAAATATTCTCCTAAAATATTATATGCTCCTAATTATACTAACTTAAATGTTGATGATAATAATATGGATGTTGAGGTTAATAATATTTATGAAACTAAAATTATAAGAGAAATTAAACTTCCTTATTATAAACCTAATGCTGAAATAAATATAATCAAAGATTTAAACAAAAAAAAAAAAGCAGGAGGATATAATGAAGAATTTGTTTATAATGATTTATCGAAATATTCTTTTGGAGGGTTTTAAATTTAAATAAAATACATTTAAAAATAATTATTTTATTTTATTTATTTAAGTAATATTATTTTATATTATTTTAATGAATAATAATGGATTTCAATTTTATAATAGCATTAATCATTTTAACAATAATCAAAATTTCCAAAATCCTCAAATTAATTTATTAATGATTCAATATATGATGAATTTTATCCAAAGTAATAATATGAATAATAGTTTAAATAATAATTTTGGTTTTAATCAACCTTATACTATCAATAATGTAATACAAATGAAAAAAAAAGATGATATAAAGGTAAACAATAAAAAAAAATTTGTGAAAAAAACCATTTCAAAAAAACAATTAAGTAATGAAGAAAAAGTAGAAATTGAAAAGTGGGTTTTGGCAAGAAAAAAAAATTTTCCAACTAAAACAAATATTTTGGAAAAGGAAAAAAAAGGAAAAATAAAAGTAGATGTTGGAATGATTAGTAAGTTGGAATTAAAATTAAGAAAAAAAGTTAATTTATTGAAAAAAATTGATGGAAAAAAAATGAGAAATAATAGAAATAAAAAAAATAAAAAAAATAAAAATAATTTTAATATATTAAAAGAAGAAAAAAATATTGAATTAGAAGAAGGAGAAATTCAAATTGAAAATAAAAATGAAAATAATGAAAAAAAAATTGAAAATAATAATAATGAAAATAAAGAAGAAATAGAAGATAAAAAAAATATGGAAAATAAAGAAAAACAATATAATAAAAATAAAAGAAAAAGAAATAAAAAAAGTAATAATAATAATATAAATAAAGCCAAAACTAAATTTTCATTCAAATACAAACATAATTTTTTATATGATAATCTTTTAAAAAAAGAAAAAATTCAAGAACAAAATATTATTCTTCAAGTATTTCGTTATTTTATAAAAGAAAATTTAGTATAAAAAAATATTAATAATTAATAATTTTAAAATTAATTCATTACAATTATTTTTTTTATTATTTATTTTTTTTCATACATTAAAAATTATAAAATAAATTTATTATTTTTCTATTAAATTTGAAAAATAAATATTCTTTCTTTTATAATTAATTATTTTCCAAAGGAAAAATACTATTTATTTTTTCTATTATTTATAGTCGTTTTTTGTTTAAAATAAATATAATTATATTCATCAAAGAAAAATTAAAAATTCAATGTCCAAAGTTATAGATTTATCTACTGAATATTCACAAACTTTTTTTTGTTCAAAATCTATTGAAAAAAAAATAAATCATTCTAAAAAAAAAGTTACTTTTACTCCTTCAATTGGAGTTTTTTATATAGAATCATATAAAAAATATAATAAAATTGATTGTAAATATAAAAAAGAAAATTTGAAAAATTTTAATAAATCTAAAAGAGTAGGATGTTCATGTGAAATTTTATAAAGATTTATTTTATATTATTTTAAATATATTTTTGTACGGTAATTTGTTTTATTGTATTTTTTGAAAGTATGAAAAAAATAACTAATTATAATATAAACACCAAAAAAGAAAAAATATTTATTTAATTGATTATGTTTTATCAAAATAATATATAGATAAAAATATAAAAGAGGTTATTCCGTATAAATAAGTAAAAAATATGTAAGTTATATAATTAAAAAAAATATTAGATAAATCATCAATCTAATATATATAATTAAACCTTTAATAATATTTATTATAAAAGAAAAAAAAAATTCGTTAAAATAAAAAACATAAATAAAGAAAGTTATATGATCAATTAATATAATAAGAAAAAGAAAGAAAATAATGAAAATAATAATATTGAAAAAAAGACTTAAGTTAAAAAGAAAAAATCCAATATTTTAAATCATCTTTTCAAAAAAAATATTGAAAAAATAAATAATTAAACAAATAAAATAATTATAAAAAACGGTGATCAATAATTTTTATATAAAATGAAGATTTAATATTTAATAATAAAAAACAATGGCAACTGAAGTATCTCCAATGGAAACAGCAAATAATCAAGGATTAAGTGTAGGAAATGTTTTTCATACATATTGATGTCTTGCTCAATGTCCAAAATGCGGTTTAGTTCAAACAAAATCTGTAAGAAACTGTTCTGGCAAACTTTGTTGCTGTTTTTGTTTCTGCTTTCTTTGTTATTGCATTAGACAATTGTGCACTGAAAATGATATTGTCTGTTCTGTTGCAACTCATCAATGTCCTAAATGTGGAATGGAATTAGGAAAATATGCTGCGTGTTAACGTATCTTTATTATTTTTTTATTTTTTTAATTTTTTATGAATTGATTTTTTTTTCTTAATATCATTGACAAAAAAGATTTTTAAGATTTCTAAATAAAAAATGTAATATTTTTATTAATTCTATTATTAATCTCGACAAAGATAAATTTTTATCTTCTGAAGAAATACTTAAATCAAGATCTGAAGATTCAATGTCTAAATTATACAAACTTAAAACTATAGTTTGATTAAAGAGATTATAAATGAATAAATAGATAAGTGTTTTATATATAAATATGGAACACTATATTTTGTTCTTTTTCAAATTCTAATATAAGAAAAAGAATTTGTTTTACTTTTTATTTATAATTTGAAATGATAAAATTGATTATCAAACATGAAACAATTAAATATACACGTAAAAAAACTATTAAATTTTAAATAAGATGTTATTCAAAAAACAAAAAATGATTTTTTTAATTACAAAATATTTTATTCAAGAAAGAATTGAATGGGAATATATTAATTTCTTAATTTGGATAATTATTTTTTATTATTTTTCTATTTAATTTTTTTTTCCCTAATTTTAAAATTATTGTTATATTTAAATGGAAGAAATTATTGCTGGAGAAATTAAAGGTTGTAGAGAAGTAAAAGATTTTATAAATGATTATA
>JAJJLU010003670.1:0-40021 GCA_023807065.1 Isotricha intestinalis
GTACCGATTTCTTCTTTGGCAAGTGGATATATGCCTCCAAACAGCAATGGAAAAAACGATTGTTTGTTCTTTGTTCGCTTTGCACCAATTTAGGCGTGCTGTTTTATTTCAAGTATGCTTATTTTTTTACTGACGTTTGGAATTCATTGTTCCACACTCATTTCGAAGTCGTCAATTACTTGGCATTGTGGACCAATCAATTAACGGGAACGCATTTTACCATCGATAAAATATTATTGCCGGTAGGAATTTCTTTCTATACTTTTCAAACCATCAGCTATTCCATGGATGTTTATCGTGGAAAGGTGGAACCGGTGAAAAATATTCTCAACTTCGGCTTTTATGTCAGCTTTTTTCCGCAATTGGTGGCAGGACCTATCGTTCGTGCCAACGAATTTGTGCCGCAATTGTATCAAAAATTCTTCTTAAGCCGCCGACAATTTGGCATTGCCGTATTTTGGATTCTCAATGGATTGGCAAAAAAAATGATTCTCAGCGATTATCTGGCTGTCAATTTTATCGACAGGGTGTTCTCCAATCCGACCATGTTTACCGGTTTTGAAAATTTGATGGCATTGTTTACCTATTCATTGCAGGTTTATGCAGATTTTTCCGGCTATACCGATATCGCCATCGGAATTGCCATGTTGATGGGATTTCATTTGCCGAAAAACTTCAATTCACCCTATAAAGCCAACAATCCCAGCAATTTCTGGAAACGCTGGCACATGTCTTTATCCAAATGGTTGCAATCTTATCTGTATATTCCTTTAGGAGGAAAAAAATATAAATTTTTTTGAACGATACTAATAATTTTATATTTATAAAATTATAATTTGAGCATAAACAATAATTTTTAATATTTTATATTAAATTTAATATATGATAATTTTATAAACAAAAATTAAATGTAAAAAAATAAAATAACATTATTTATATGTAATAATAGTTTTAAATATTTTTTTATCTTCATTTTCATTTTTATAGAAAGAGTTATTATTAATATTTCTTGAAGAATAATGTTTATGTTTTTTTTTAAATTTTGAATTTCTTTTAATTTTATAAACTGGAATTCCTAAATTTACTCCACTTAATGTAAGTTTAAATTTATGATTAGAATAATTATTATCTTTTATATTTTCTTCTTTATTTTTAATATTTGTATTTATATTTGTATTAATAACAAATTTTTCATTAAATCTATGAGGCAATATATCATTATTTAAAATATTTTCATTTTTAATATATTGTTTAATAAGAGATGAAATTTTATCTTTTGAAAAATATTTTTTTTTCTGAGGTTTATTTATCTTTATTTTATAAGAAATATTTTTAACACTTTTAATTTTCAAATTTTTTGGATTATCAAATGATTTTTGACTAGTATGAAAAGTAGATGAAGGTTTATTTAAAGTAAGAAAAATATTATTATTATTACTATCAGAACTTAAACATCTTGAATGAGAAATATTATTATAACTAGAAATAATTTTATTATTTTGATAATGAATATTATTATTTATATTAATTTTTTTATTATTTCTATTACCTATTATTTCCATTGTTCTTAGATTTTCATTTGATAATTTAATTTTTCTTAATGAAAATGTTTTATTTCTTGTAATATTTTCTTTTCTTAATTCATTATCTCCATAAGAATTATTTTTATTAAAGTTAATATTATATTTTTCTTCTTTATCTCTATATTTTATTTGAATATATGCATTTCTAATTTTTTTTAATCTTTCACTCATTAACTCAATTTTTTTTTTTTGGAATTGTTCAAATAAATTAGAAATAAATTCATGAGAAACTATTCTTTTAAAAATTTCATAATCAATTTCATAAATTTCTCCAAATTCACTTGAAAATTTAGCATAAACAAAATAAACATTATTATAAGTACAATCATCTAATCCAAAAACATCTTGTTTAAAAACTTTTAAAACTTTCCAAACATTAATAAAGTTATCATTAATATAAAAATGTGAAGTAGTATCTTCTTCATATTTACATTTCATTAATAAATAATTTCTTTTTTGATAATCTTTTTTATCAAAAATATCTAAAATATTATTTATATCTTTGACACAACCTTTCATAATTAATTCAACTTCACCTTCTTTAATAAAATAAACTTTATTTCTTTTGTTATTTACATTAAAAAGAATATCACCTCTTTTACAATTAATTAAATTAAAGAAATTAAAAAATTTTTCATTAAAATATTCAGGAGTAATTTTTTGAAAAAAAGGTAAATTTCTAACACAAGAAATATTTTTATTTCTTGCTAAATTTTGACTAATTTTAACACATTTTTTATAAGTTTTTATATCTAAAGTTCCCATTGTTAAATTATCATCAATGGAAAAAATTGTTGCTGTTCTTTTATGAAAATTTCCTCCTAAAGCAACATCACCGAAAGTTGAATAAGCTTTTAATTTTGTTACTATTATATATTCATATATTATTATATTTTTTATTTCTTCTAATTTTTCTATAAATTCATTATTTTCATTTTTTTTATCATGATTTATTTCTGGACTTATTCTATTTATATATTCTTCTATTTTTACTTTTTCTTTTTCATTTAAATTTGATCTTATTGAAAATCTTCTATTTTCTAATTTTTTTAATTTAAATTTTTGATTTTGAGAAACATCAAGTAAATTATGTTTTATTTCTGATATTTCTTCATTGAAAAAAATATCAAAATTTTTATTTATTATTTTATCTATTAAACCATATTCTTTCAAAAACATTAATTTTTTTAAATATTTTATATATTCTGATAAAGTCATTTTTATTTTTTTTTCTTTTGGAATTATTATAGCAACTTTTCCAGTAAAAATCATATAAAATTTATCTCCTTCATCACCATATCTAAAAATTATTTCATCATTTGAATAACTTTCATATTTTAAAAATTTTGCTATTTGCCATAATAAAAAATTAGGTTCTGTCATTAATTTTTTTTCAAATATTGCATCTACTAAATGTGAGAAACAAGTTAAATAATGTTGAATAAATATTATTTCTTTAGAATTTTTTTTCCCTTTTGAAAATATATATTCTATTATTCTGTCAGTATGATCATCTATTATAAATGGTATTGAGTTTATGTTAATTTTATTATTTTGATTTTTTTTATTATCTTCTAATTTTTTTTTTAAATTACGAACATGATCATTTATTAAATTTTCTATAAATTTTGATTCTATGATTCTTATTGTATATTTTCTACCTTGAGAATATGATAATTTTCTTATTTTTTTCCTTACAAATGTCTGTAATGATTTCATTTATTATTTATTTTATTAAAAATAATTTAATTAAATTAAAATACTTTTAAGTTTAAAATTCCCAAATTATATTTTAATATTTTACTTCAAATTAAATAATATTTCTTCTAAAAATAAAAATAAAAAAATAAAAAAATATTTAATATGAAAGAAAAATCCTTCTTTTATCGTTATTGTATTATTTTTCCAGAAGAATATCTAAAAATTGTAAATTATTTTATAGAAATATTGAAACAAAATAATTTTGACGTTCAATCGTTTACAGAGAATAAAAATATATATTTATGTTTAAGTCAAACAAATGAAAAAATGTTTTTAATAACTGCAGAAAAATTAAGAATAAGAAAAAAAACAAATATATTAAATCCAGAATTAAATGAATTACCTTTACCAAAAGAAATAATAGAATTAGAAAAAGAAGAACCATTTAGAGTTAAAGAAAAAGATAAATTTATTCCTGATAAACATTATGAAGAATTATATGATACTTTATTAAATAAAAATCAAGAAAATCAAAAAAGATTTGGTTTAGATATCTTTACAGAAATTGAAATGTTATCAATTGAAAAAACTATTTTAAGAAATATAATAATACCAGATGTTGAAGAATTAAAAAAATTAATAGATGAAATTAAACCAGAATTAAAAATAAAGGAAAATGAATATTTAATAGAAAAAAATTCATTATATAAAACATTATTATCTACAAAAATAATAAAAGATCATTTTCCATTACATATAAGTAATTTTTCAGAAAAAATAATCAGAAAAACAATATATAGTATTTATTGTCCTTATACTTTAATAAGATCATATTTTAATGAACAAGTTGCATTATATTTTGCTTGGTTTGATTATTATACAAGATTTTTATTAATTCCTTCAATTTTTAATTGTTTAGTTTATATTTCAAACAAAATTTTTTCAATTAAAAATACTAGTTTCATTTATGCAATGTTAATGTCAATTTGGATTAATATATTTATAATTTTTTGGAATAGAAAAACACAAGAATTAAAAATTAAATGGAATAATTATACTGAAGAATATGATAGAGAAAATAGAAGAGAAGAATTTAAAGGTGAATGGAGTAAAAGTTTAATTACTGGAGAATTTGAAATTCATTATTCTAAAACTAAAAGATTTATTAAATATATTGATAGCTTCATTATTTCTATTCCTATTTTATTTTTAGCTATTTTACTTAATATTATTTCATTAAATTTAATTGGTTCTATCAAAGATGAAGATAATAGTATTTTTCATATTAAATTTTTAAGTGATTTAACCAAAGAAAATCAAATTTTTGAAAAAGGAACTTTTTATAGTAATTGTATTTCATTTTTACAACCAATGTTTATTTCATCTTTAAATTCTTTATATAATTCAATTTCTCTTAAAACAACAGAAATGGAAAATCATAAAGTTAAATCAACGTTTGATAATAGTTTAATTTATAAAAGATTTTGTTTTGAATTTATAAATAATTTTTATAATATTTTTTATTTAGCTTTCATTGTTAAAGATATTGAAGCAACTATTAGTACTTTAAAAGGATTATTTTATTTTAGTGAAATACAAAGATTAGTTTCTCAAACTTTAATTCCAAGTATAGAAAAATTTATTTTTGATAATGTTTATTTAATATTATTTTTTAAAGGAGGAGATGAAGATAAATTTCTTTTAGGAAAAGAAATTGACAAAGAAGAAGTTTTAAGACAAGAAAAATTAATTGAATATAATACATATAATGATTATTTACCTATAATTATTGAATTTGGTTATTTAACTTTGTTTTCTGAATTTTTTCCTTTTGCAAGTTTGATTTTATTTTTTTCAAATTTTATTGAATTAAAAAGTGATATAATCTCTATTGGTTTTAATTTAAGAAGGCCTCAATTTATTAGAAAAAGAAATATTGGAGCTTGGGAAAATATTATTAATGTTATTTCTGTTCTTTCAATTATTAGTAATCTTATTTTTAGTTATTATTTTAGTTCTTATGTTTATAAATATAAATATGATATTTTAGTCAATTTTACTATTTGGGAACATGCTATTGTTATTTTAATTATTATTTTAAGATTTTCTTTTTCTAATACTCCTTATTGGGTTAAAATATTTTTATTAAGGAGAGATTATAAAGAAAAACATAAAAATATTAAAGAAGATTAATATTTTTAATTTTTATTTAATTTATAATATATTTAATAAAATTTTATCTTTTAATACATTTTGATATAATTTATTTAACCTGAGAAAAATAAATATTATTTTTAATTTATTATAATATTTAAAAAAACAATAAAAAATTAAAATACATTAAATTTGAAGTTTATATTTTGAATTAAAATTCCATTTCTTCAAAAGTTTTTATTCTAACCGAATTTCCAATACTTCTAATAGCAACTAGAGCATAAACATTTTTTAAATCAAAACCAAATTTTCCAATTTTTTCTTCATTTTTATATATTTCAAAGAATTTTTTTTCTTCCTTAAAATTAAGAATAAAAATAATTTTAATATTATTTTCAAGAATAAAATTGTTATCATTAATGGAATTAACTCCATTAATAAATAAGCCTTTATTACATATACAAATTCCTTCTTCACATCTTAACCATCCTTGTGTTTGACATAAATTAATAGTTCCAAATCCAACGTCTAAATCATTTCCTTTTGTATAATTTATATAAAATTCAATTTTATAAATTTTCCCTTCTTTTAATTCATGTTGACTTCTTACTATATGAATAAAATCAGTTTCACTTGTTTTTTCTATTAAATTATTATTATCTTTTAATGTGTAAAGAAATTTATTTGAATATTTAAATATAGTATTTGTCCATGGATTATTTATTTCTATAAATAAATTTAAATTATTGTTTTCATTAAAATTGTTTGTTATTATTGTTACAATTATTTTTTCAATGTTTTCTTTTTTTTTTATAAAATTTTCCCTATTTGCTTCAATTAATTTTTGAATATATGATTTATCAAATTTTTCTTTTATGTTTTTTTCATCTTCTTTCATTGTATTAATTAAATTTGAAATTTTAATTTGTTTATCTAAAGAATTAATGGGATAATTTTCATTTATGTTTATTAAATTTTTATCTAATTTCATTTTCGATGATTGTTTTAAAACTTTTAAATTATTTGTAATAAATGAATTTGTTTTTTGCTCAATTATTGAAATAATATTTTTTTTTAATTCTTCAATTTTTAAATGATATATTTCTTCTAATTTTTTTATTTCTTCATTAAATTCTTTAATCAATGAAATATTTTGATTTTCTTTTTCAATATTTTTTAATATTTCTTTATTAATTTCCCTAATTCTTATCATATCATGTTTTAAATGTTCATCAAATATACATTCTGAACATAATAATTTATTTCTATTTTTACAGTTTTGATCTATACAAAATCCTATAAATAAATTTTGATTATGTTTTTCAATTTGACATTTTTGACTTCCTAATTCAATTTTATCTTCTATATTAATTGGAGCAGGCTCCATTATTATTTAATCAAAATAATTAATTTATTTTTTTTAAACTTTTTTTTTTCAAAAATATTAATATTTTTGAAAGAATATGGTTTAATAGATTAAATAATATTTATTTAAAATAAAAATTGGAAATTAAAAAAATACAAAATAAATAAAATAATTTTTAGAGTCTTTACTATAAATTAAGAAATATAGATTATTAACTTTATTAAAAATAATCATATTTTTTTAATAGGAATATATTTTTAATTTAAAAAAAAGTTTAATATTATTGATAATATATAAAAACTTATTTTCAAAATTGAATATATGCTATTCTTAAATAATTTAATTCTATTAAAACAATTTACATTTATTTATTATTTTATTGTGAGTTTGTTAAAAATAAGAAAATTCACTTGTATCAATAAAATCATATTTATTTGGAGGCATAATGGATTTATTAAAATTATTATATTGAATAAATAATTTGTTTTTTTTTTCACTTAAATATTTAGGATAAACTTGAGATAAGCTTGTTATTTTATTAGTTTTATTAATAAAACAAATTAATTTTAATTTTTCATCTTTTATATTATTATTACCGTAATGTTGAGGAATTAATTCTAATAATTTTTTTAATTTACTTTTTGTTTCATTATTTTTTGAATTATAAAAAGAGTCTTCTTTATCATTAAAATTATCTGATTTATTTATATAATATTTTTGTGAATTTGATTTATTAATTTTTTTATGCTTAATTTCTTTATCAAAAATTTTAAATTCATTACAAAAATTTTCTATATCTTTTTGTTCTTTTAAAGATTGAAGAATTCTATTTTTTTTATTTGGTAAAGAATTATTTCTTCCTTTTATATTTTTCTTTAAATTAACACAATTTGTATCAAATTTTTCTATTTCTTTTTTATAAGAATTAAAAATAAAATTTTTCTTTTTTTTATTTTCTCTTATTGGACTTTCTATATTATTTAATAATTGATTTTCATTATTTTCATTATCTGAAAAAAAATTTTCGTTTGTTTTACTTTCATTAATTTTATTATTTTCTATTATTGGAGAAATATTTTCATTATGAGTTTTAAAATATTTTTTTATTTGAGAAGGTGTTAAATTATTTTCATTATTATCATTTTCATTATTATTTTTATTTTCAAAATTATTTTTTTCTTTATTTTTATTTATTATTAAATAATTATTTGATATTTCAATAATATTTTTTTTTGAATCATCAGTTTTAAAAGACAAAGTTTTTTTATTTTCTTCTAAATTATTACTTATTAAATTATTGTTTTCTTCAATAATAAATTCTTTTTCTTTAGAATTTTCACTTTTTAAATTATTGTTTTCTTCTTCATTATAATACATTTTTTTTAAATTTAATTTATTAACTTTTTCTCTTAATTTTTTTGCTCTTAATTGCAATTTTTTATTTCCTTTAAAAATAATATTATTATTCATATTATTATAATTTTCCTCTTTTGTTTCTTCATCATTTTTTTTATTAGAAGAAACAATATTTAAATCTTTAAATTCATTTTTCTCATTTTTTAAATTTATATTATCTTGATAAAAACCTTTTTTATTTGAATTATTCTTAGAATAATTACTATTTTCAATATGATTTAAATCTTTGGTTGATGATATAATTTGAGAATTATTTAATTTTTTTTTTGATTTCTTTAATTTATCATTTGTATATAAAATATTACTTTGAGAAACATTATCTTTATGACATAAACATTTACAACAAAAATTATTTACATTTTTATAAGAATTTATTCTATTATTAATTAATAACTTTTTATTATTAACTTTGTCATTTATATTTAATTTTAAATTAATATTTTGTTTTTTAGGAGTATTATCTAATTTAGAATTTTTAATATAATTTATTCTTTCTTCATTTATTTCATAATATAATTTTTTTTTTCTTTTTCTTTTTTCATTTTTTATATTTGAGCTTGGTGTAATAATATTATTAATCTTATTATTAATAAAAATATTTTTTCTTTTCTCTTTTATAGGAATTGAATTCATAAATTTATTTATTTCTTTAAAATAATTTTCATAAAATATTAAATAAAAAAAATTAATTTTTTTCAAAAAAGAAAAAAATTTAAATAAAAAAAAATAAAAAAATTTAATTTCTTAAACCAACAGAGCATAAACATTGTTTAAATTCTCTATCATTTTCAAACATACAACTAATATCTTCAAAATATTCAATAAAATTATTGACAGTAATAAAATCATCTTCTTTTAAATTATCCCAAGTATTATTATATTCATGTTCAGTTTGACTTTTATTTTTTTCATATCTTAAAACTTCAGGATGTTGATTCATATCACTTTTACTTTGTATTTCTTTATAACTTACACAGTTATTTTTTATTCTAAAAGAATTTAATAAAGAATTTATTAAATTTTTTCTTTCATTATTTGTAATATGAAGACTATTTAAAAATTCAATGAAATTTATTGTGTTATTACATTTATGATCAAAGTATTTATAAATTAAATCAAATTCTAAATCATTAAGTGATATTACTCCAAATTTATATGAATAATATTTAAATTCTGTTTTTTCAATATAATTTGTTGTGTAACCTTTTAATGAACGTAAATACATTTTAAATTGTCTTAATCCAGTCCAACCTTTTTTTCTTAAATCATTTAATAATTTATTTCTTATTTCTAACATTGAATAATCATTCTTATAAATATTTAGATTATTAATATAATTATTTTCATTAAGATTATTATCATTATAATTATTATTATTATTACTTTGATAATTTTGATGAATATTATCAATATTATACATATATTTAGAATAAGGTTCATTTTTCAAAGGCATAGATTGAAAAACATTATTATAATTTAAATTAACATTATTATTATAATTCCCATTATTTTTATAATTATTTGGATCAAAACTTAAAAGTCCATTATTATTATTATTGAAACTTCCTTGATCACCATATCTAAAATTATTATTTTCTTCTTGAAAACCTAAATTTGCACTTTGATATTTACCTTGATTAACTTTATTCCCAAGTTTTTTCATATGTTGTTCCCAATAAATTTTATTTTCTTCTAATACTTTTTTAGCCTTATCTTTAGGAATGGGAAATCTATCTTGAGTTAACATTAATCTTTCTCCAATATTATTATTATTATCATTATCAAAATTAAATTTTTGTGGAATAATAGTATTTTTATTAGTACTATCTAATAATCTTTGTGGTCTTAAAGCACTTTTAATTTTTCTTTGTCGATCAATTTCTTCATCTAAAAATTTATTAAAATTACTTTCTCTAACTCCTTCATGCATATATTTTTTTTCTGGAAATTTAAAATTCCCATAAGTATTATAAGTAGTATTATAATAACCTTTATGTTCATCATTTATTATTCTTTTAAAAGTATCATCTCTTGGATTTGTATTTGTAATTGGATTTTCAAAATCCATTGCTTTTTTTGGAAAATTTTTATTTGGAATTGAACGAGTTGTTCCTGTTCTTTTTCTTAATTCTTCTTCTTCAAACCAATTATGTATTAATGTTCCATTTGGATGAATATAGTTTTTATTATATATTCTTTTATACATTTTTGTTTTATAAGATTTTTTTTTAAAGGTTTATTTTATTTTTAATTTATTTTTTTAAATTTATTTAATTATTCAAAATATATTTTCAAATCACTTTCTTTTATATGATTATAAATAGGAATTTCAATTGTATTATTTCCTTTAATACTAATTAACTTTAATTCATTTAAATCAACTCCGAATTTTAAAACATGTGGAATCATATTAATTATAGCATCATTTAAATTTTCGATTTTTTCTTTTTCATTCATAACAACTCTTGCAAATTTAATATTATAATTAGGTCCATGACTTAAATAAAAAATGGAACTATTTTCAACAATATTAATAATATTATTTTTAATTTCATTTTTATTATTATAATCTAAATTTATTGGTAAAGGAAATTTTTTTTGTGAATAAAAAGGTTTTCCTAATAATTTTCTTAAAATAAAATAAACTCTTCCATCACATAAAAAAATATCATATTGTTTAATTAAATTTCTTCTTTGTTCAAATCTTTCATATTTTAATTTTAATTTTGAAATATCAATAACTTTTAAATTAAAAGGAAATTCTAATTTTAATTCTTTAAAATCATCTTTTGAATCTTTTACAATTAAACAAACATTTGTTGAGTAATTTTCTCCATAAATTTTATTTTTTAAATTTACTATTAATGGTCTTATTGAAAATCTCTTTGGAAATTTATCTAATGCAATTTTCATATATAAAAATTCATCTTGTTCATTTGATAAAATATTTAAATTTTCTTTTTGCTTTTTTTTTATATATTCTGATAATTCTTTTATTGTTTCTTTTATTAAGTTTTTATTTAAATTTGGTATTAAATCTTTTTTTAACTTTTCTTGATATTCTAAATATTTTTCATTTAAATCTTCATTCATTTCTTTTTCTTCTTTTTCTGATATTATATTTAAATTTTCTTCTTCTATTTCTTCTTCTATTTCTTTTTCTTCTTTTTCATTTTTTTTATTTTTTCTTTTTTTAATTTCTTTTCTTTTTTCTTTTGTATTTTCTATTTTTGAATTTTCTTTTTTTTCTTTTTTTATTTTATCTAAAGCTTTTTTTCCCATTTAGATAAATAATAAAAAATAAATAATCATTTATATAAAAATTATTTTATTTAAATTTATTGTTTATTCAGTTGAAAATTTATTAAAAAAATGATTCAAGATTGTCAAAAGCAATTTTTACCAAATTTTAAAAGATCATGTTGTTTAAAGCATTTAATAATTTTAAACAGCATTTCGGAAATAAATTTACTAGAGCATAAATATGGTAAATTCCTATTAAAAACATTAAATAATTTATATAAGGAAAAATCAGAAAAATTATTTATAGAAATAAATTTTGAAAATTCAGTAAAATTTTTAAATATAATTACAAAATATATATCTCATTATTATTTTCTTGAAAAATTAGCTTTTTCTAAATTTTTATGTAAATTTGGAATTAAATTTACAGATTCAAGTTTATATAGAGAACATCCAGATATGATTTTAAGATTATATGCAATAAGGAATAATTTAGCTTCAATTCATGAAAAAGAAAAAAAATATGAAAAAAGCTTAAATGAATTAGATTTATGTAAAAAATACTTAAATTCAAATTATGATAAAATAATCTTTTATAATAATTACATTAGAATATATAATAAAATAAAAAATAAAAATATATCACAAATAAAATCTTATTTAAATTTATGGAAAGAATGTATAATAGAAGAAATTAATAATATGAAAAATAAAAATTTATTTTATTCTGATAAAAACATTGATAAAAATATAATAAATTTAATTTCATTTACATGTTATAATTACGCTTTATTTAAAGAAAAAGAAGAAAATAATATAAATGAAGCTAAAGAATTTTATAAAAAAGGATATGAATTTTCAATATGTTTATTAGGTGATGAAAATCATTTAACATTAAAATATCAAAATAAAATAAATTTACTTTCATCAAATCAAACAAATAGAAATTATAAATATTCTTCTTCAGAATCAGAAAATGAAAAAAATATATTAAATAATTTAAATGAAGATTCAAATGATAGTGATTCAAATTTTGAAAATAAATTAGGAAAAATTTTATATAGATTAGAAAATATTGGTCAAAAATTTCAAGGAAAAAATATTAAAGAAGAAGATAAAAAATTTTTAATTGAACAAACAAAAGAAATTAAAAATATGATAAAAAAGAAGAAAAATATTACAACAACAACAGATAATTCAAATAGTAATGATGAAAAAAAAGAAGATTCAGATTTAAAAAATTCAAAAAAAAATATTGATAGTCAAATAAATAAAATTTATTTTAATGATATTTCTCCAAAAGAATTAAAAGAAAATTTATTAAATAATAATACAAATTTATTAGATGATGATTCAGAATCTCCTAAAGAGAAAAAAGAAGAATTTTCATTTAAAAAAACAATATTAGGAATATCATTAGAAGATAAAAAAAAAAATAATGAAAAAGAATTAAACATAAAAGAAAATAAAAATGAAAAAAAAGAAAAAAGTTCAGGTTATTTAAAATTCACAAAAGCATTTTCTAAAATAATTCCCAAAATATCAATAATAAACACTGAAGAACAAGTATATAAACCTGAAACATTTTTTCAAACTATAAATGATAGACCTCCTCAAGTTTCAATTACTTTAAATAATGAAAATAATGATGATTATGTTTGTAAAACTTTTTATGTTTCTTCTTCTCATAATAATTTAAATGAAAACTTTTATATTTCTGAATTTATTGATGATGAAGGTAAAATTAGTACTGAAATGATTAATGTTAAAAAAGAAGAATTTGATGTTATTCAATTTTTTAATCAATTAAATAAAAATAATATTAATGTAAAAAAAAAAATTATTGGAATTCGATATATTAAAGATATTAAATATTATATTCAGTTAGAACCTAATGAAGAAGGAATTAATATTTTTTTATTAAAACAAAAAAATTTAGAACAAATTTCAAAAGTAAGTTTTGATTATTCAAAATTAGAATCTTTTATTTCTAAAATATTATTATATATTTCTATTGAAACTTACCAAATTTTTTCTTATATAAAAACAATAGAAGAATTTTCAAGAAATTTATTAGTTAATTATATTTCTTGTAGAAATCAAGATAATAATTTTAAATTTGGAATATCACAAAATCCAATTGGAATTTTTATGCAAAAATCAATAAACTTAAAAATTAGACATATAATGTGTGTTTTTGATTTATTTATTTTAAGTAAAGAAAAAGTTAGAATAATATTATATTCAACAACAAATGAAAGTAATATAATTTTTATTGATACTTTATTTGATTCAATTTCATTTAATTTAATTTTTGAAGAAGAAAAAGAATTTAAAGGAATTTACAAATTAAAAAATGAAGATTATACTTCAGATAATAATATTATTAATATAGGAAAAAATATTCAAAAGTGTTTAAATGCTTTTTGTAATAATAAATATAATACTTTTGATGATTTAGCTCAATCAAAAAAAACAATTGTTGCATTTCATTGTGAAATAAAGAATGAATGTAATGATATGATTTTAAAAGGAAGTGAATTTAGTGAAAGATTATTTAAAATTACTCAATTTGATAATGATTTAAATAAAAATGATGGTATTATTTATAGTTGTGATATTAAAGATTTATTTGGTTATGATGTTAGTGAATTATATTTAAAAACTAATTTTTATGAAAAAATTTGTATTAGTCAATTTTTAATTAATTCTATTTATATTAATAATGAAAATAAAAAAGTTACTTTATATGAAAGTAAAGTCATTAATTATTATAATACTGTTTATTGTGATAAAATTTGTAATTTTGCTTTAACTAAAATTAATAATCATTATTTTATTAAATTTATGATTTATAATCCTATTGTTGCTCAAGAGTTTATTAAAATTTTATTAATTAAAAGTGATAAAATCAGGGAAAAACTTCAATTAGAAGATTATGATAAAATATTTAAAAAAAATGTTTTAAATTCTCTCCAAAATTTTAAAAAAGGTCAAAGTGCTTATTTAGAAGTTTTAGAATTGTAAAATCTAATTTTTAAATCAAAAAAATTTTTTTAGATTTCAATATATTTTATATATATAATTATTTTTTTATTTGAAATTTAAAACAATTGAAATTAAAAAATCTTTTTTAGTAAAATTAAATATTTAATCAATCAAATAATAAGATTATAATATTCTATTTTATTTTTCTTTTATTTTACTTTATAAATTTTAAGGCATTTCTTTTCTTTATTATTTGATTTTCATTTTTGAATTATTTGAAATAAAATAAATTTTATTTTTTTATTTTTTAGTTTTTTAATTTATTTTTTTTTTTTGTTTTTTTTAGTTAATTTTTAACAAGATTAATTCAAAACAATAATTATTTGAAATATAAAAAATGAATATTCCATGTAAGTATCTTATAAATAATAATTTATCAAATGAAAAAATACAATATTATCAAAAATTAATATCAAAATATTCAATAGCAATCACAAAATTTAATAAGAACAAAAATAATTTAATAAATTTTAAAAAGAAACTGTTAGATTGGTTTTTTTCTTTAGATTTAGAAAATAAAATGTTAGTTTGTTGTGTTGAAAATAAAAAATTCACAAATATACTAAATAAACTATATTTATATCATAAAGAAGATAATAATACAAAATTTATAATAAAAGAAGAATTAATAACTTTAAAAGATGACGAAAATGTTTCTTTTTTTTATTCGAAAAAACCTCATAAAGAAAGTGAAGAAAATAATTTTATTGAAACTTTTTTTGAAGAAATAATATTTTATCAAAGTGAATCTTCAATAAATAATTATGATATTTATAATAGTTATTTTACTTTAAGTAAAAAAATTTTAGAAAATGAAAATTTATTTATTGATTATTTTAATAAAATTAGTAATGAAAATTCTTTTAAATTTCCAATAAAAATTAATTATAATACTTCAAATAAAATTCCTATATTTCAATTTCCAAATTGGATAAGCAATAATAATGAAAATAATTCAGATAAATATTTTACATTAAATGAATATTTTTGTGCTTTATTTGAACAAGTAATTTCTGTTAGATTTGTTTTATATTATCATTTAAAAGAGTTAAATGAAATTTATTCTTCTTGTTATTTAAAAGAAATTTTAGATAGAAAAAAAATAATGATAAATTATTTAAATTCTATTAATGAAAGGAATATATTTTCTTATTTTAATATAAATAAATTAATTGAAGAAATGTATAATAATCAAAATTTAGATAATTTTATTAAAAAAAATGCAAATAATGAAATAGTAAGTAATCCTATTTATTTTAATAAAAATTATACTTTAGAAGAAATACAATATGAAATAAATCAATATTTTAAAGTTTCTAATAAAGATTTAATTGAAATGATTTCTTTTATTCATATTACACAATTATTTACTTATGATGATTTTTTTTGTAGAGAAATATTTCAAATTATTTATGATGATTATTCTAAAAAAATTGCAGAAGATTTAATGGAAAATAATATTTCAGATAATGAATTAATTGAAGATTTTGAAAAAAAGAAAAGAAAAAAAAAGAAAAAAAAGAAAAAAAAAGAAAAAGAAGATAATGAAAATAAAAATTTAAAAATTAAAAATTTAGTTTTTGAAATAATTGATAATGCTTTTAATTTAGGAATTGAAAATGAAAAAAATAAAAATTTAATAACAAATATTAATAATGATAATCAAAATAATAAAAAAAAATATAAAAAAGAAAATAAATTTTTTTTATATGAGACAATAAAAAAGAATAAAAAAACAAAAGAAGAAAAAATAAAAAATGATTTTCAAAAAGAAGAAGAAATGAATAAAAAAAATACAAAAATAAATAATATAATAGATAAAAAAATATCAAATAAAAATTATTTAGTATCATTATTTAATATTTTAAACACAGATATAAAAGATTATATATCAGAACAAGAAAAATTTTTAAATTTACTTCATAATGTGAAAAAATTAATATATAATTATTTATATAAAATAACAAATAAAGTTTATCCAAATTCAAAATTAGAAATGTATGGTTCAAGTTTATATAATTTAGATATTGAATCTTCAGACCTTGATTTAAGTATTTCTTCAGAAGATAAAAATTTATCTTTATCAAGTTTAATAATAGAATTAACTAAAAATAATAATATTATTTATGAAAGTATTAATCCTATTTTAACTGCTTCTGTTCCTGTTATAAAATTAGTTATTAATCCTATAAAATTAAATGATAAAGAAATTAATTTAATTTATGATTCTATTCATAATAATAAATATTATAAAGAATATATTTTTGATAAAAATGAAATTGATAAAATTAAAGTTGATATTGCTTTAAATTCTATTAATCATAATCAAATTGTTTTTATTCAAAAGTCTTTATTAAATTTTCCTTCAATGAAAAATGTTATTAAAATTTTAAAAAGGTGTTTACAAGAAAAAAAAATAAATTATTCTTATAAAGGAGGATTAAGTTCTTATGTTTTATTTTTATTAGTTTATTCTTTTACAAAATATAATTTTATTAATAATAACAAAAATTTATCTTCAGGAGAATTATTAATAGATTTTTTATTTTATTATGTAATGATAATAGATTTTAATCATACTTTAATTAATGCAAATTTAAAAAATCCTTTTTTAATTTGTTATAATTTAGAAACTATTCCTACTATTTTAGACCCAATTACTTTAAATAATGCTGCAAAAAGTGTTTTTAAAATTTTTGATGTAGTTAATTTTTTTAATGAAATTTACAAAGATATTTATATTATTAATCAAAAAATTATAGAGAAAAAAAAATATGAAAATATTATTAAAATTTTATTTGATAATTGTAGAGATAATAAGAGAAATAAATAATGAATTCTCTTTTATTTTATTTTATTTTATTTTTATTATATATTTTAATTAAATATTATAGTATAACTTCACATAATTAAATATTCTTTTTTCATATATATAATTAATTGAATTAAAAGAATAAAAGTTGAATTCAAAATAACTCTTTTATAAATTTTAAAAAAGAAATAATTTTATTTTCTTATTAAATATTGTCTTTGACAATTCATAAAAAATTGATTCCCAAATTATAAAAAAAGTATTTTAATTAATTAAATTAAAGAAATATTTGATAATATTATTTGAAATAAATTTTTATTATTGAAATAATTGATTTAAGATATAAAAAAATAATTTTTAAGTTTATATTTTTTTATTTACATGAATTTATTTAAAATAAAACAAACATCCTTATTTTATTTCTAATAAAAACATATTATAATCTCAATGATATAAAATTATAATTATAAAAATCTATTTTTACAAATTGTATATTTATAATTTTTGAAATTCTAATTTATAACTTTTATAATTGGTTTTCTTAAAGAATATTTTAAAAAATATTTTTTTGTTTTTGAAAAATTCGTTTTTAAAAGATTTTTTTCAAGGAAATTTGAATAAATTTCTAAATGTTTTTTTTGATAACTTTCATATTTATTATCTTCTTTATTTTTCGGTTTATAAAAATTATATTTTTTATTTAAATTTTCAAATTCTTTTTTTTTAAAAATAAAATCTTGTACTTTATCAAAAAACTGTTTTGTTGAATAATTTATTTTTTCTTTTTCATCTAAATCATCAATTTCTGGTTCCACAAAATATTCATTTAATGAAATTTGATTTTCTGTTATTTTATTTTTTTTCTTTGTTTTCAAATGAAAATGTTGGGAACTAATATTATTATTTGATAAATTTGGAAGTAAAGTTTTTTCTTTTGAATTTGATTTTGAATTTTGTTTTCTTAAAGAAAGATTTGAAAAATTATTATAACTGTTGTTATTATTTAAACTATTAGTTGTTGAAATTTCAGAATTATAACCTAAACTATTATTTCTTTTTGTATGATATTTTAAGCAATTCGAATTTGTTTTTCTTTTAACTAATAAAACACCAACATAATGTCTTATCATTTTATTTTAATCTTTTTAAAAAGAATAAGATAAAAAATATTTTTTAACAATATTTTTTTTTTAACAATTAAATGGAAAATACAGAAACAAATAATAATTCTTATGAATATGATTTTTCAGATATTAATCCAATAGATTTTAATTTAGAAAAGAAATTGATAAATGAAATAGAGGATTTTTTATTAACAACAAAGGATTTATTAACTGATTGGAAAAAGAGGGAAATTTCATTAAGAAAATTAGGAGGAATAATAAAAGGAAATCAAGGTCATAATCCTTTAATGATAAGATTTTTTAATCAGAAAATAAATGTAAATTTAATAACTCAAATGAGTGATTTAAGAACAAGTGTAATGAAAATTGCATGTAAAATTACTTCATTATGTGCTAAAGAATTAGGTGTTTCAATTGAAAATTCAATTACAAATATGGTAACAAAATATATTTTATACAAACAAGTTGGAAGTTCTAATAAAGTTATTAGTGATAATAGTTCTAAATGTATTTATCATTTAATTAAATTTATTCAAACTTCAAAAATGTTAATTAATGTTTGTGATCAAATTAATAATAAAAGTAATAATATTAGAGCTTCAAGTGCTAATCATTTAATTTTTATTGTTGGAAATTATAAACCTATTATTATTAATAAAAATAGACAATTAATTGAAGATACTATGAAATTTTATTTAAGTGATTCTAATGGAGAAGTTAGATTTAATGCTAGAAAAATTTACTTTGTTTATAAAAAAAGATTCCCTGATAACGCAGGTATTTTTTTTAATTTGTTAGATAGAAATATTCAAAAACAAATTTTGGAAGATGAAAAAAATGGAATTAGTGATTTTATTAAAAATTATAATGAAATTTTAAATAGGGAAGATAATGACAATTTTCAATTTGGAAATTATACTATTAATAGAAGTTCTAATTTGAAAACTAATAAATCTTCTGTTTATAAAACTTCAAAAACTTTGAATGAAAGTAATAATTATACAATTAATAATAGAACTAGAATTTTAAGTTCTTTTAATAAATCACCTACAATGGAGGAAAATTCTATTTCAAAAAATCTTATAAATAGCAATATATATTATTCTAATAATAATAAAAAAAAGAATAAGAATAACAATAAGAATAATGAAAATAATAATGATAATAATAATGATGATGATGATAAAGATATTGATGATAATAATAATAATTATATTGTTAATAATGAAAGATATAATAAATCAAAAAGTCCAAAATCTCCAAAAATATATAAAAGAATTCCTGTATCAAATCCAAAAAGTAATGCAGCAGTATTGAAAAATTTAAATAGTAAATTAGAACAATTAAAAATATTATCTGAAGGTTATTCCAAAAATAAAAACATTCAAGAATTAAAAGAAAAAACAGAAGATAAAATAATAAATAATATAAATAAAATAGAAAGTACAGATATAACTGAAAAAAAAGCAATTTTTTTTCAATATTTTTATAATGATTTCACGAATATTTTAAATGAAATAAATTTAATATCAAAACAAACAATAAAAAATATGATAGATATTCATATAGAAAATTTAACAGAAAGTGATAAAAACTTAATATCTCAAATTTTAAAAAATTTAATGAAAATGATATTTTACATGAAAAATATTTTTAATGATTATGATATAAGTACTATAGTAAAATTAACAATAACTCATATTTCATCAAAAGATTCTTCATTAATAAAATTATGTAATCAATTATTAGAAATAATCAGAAAAAAAAGTGATAATGTAATTATTTTTAAATCTATTTTTGAATTATTAAAAGATGGTGATTGTGAAGAAGATGTTTGTTATGAAATATTAAGTTTATTAATTCCTAATTGTAATGAATTAATTAATAATCAAGAAGAATTTAAACAATATTTTTCTATTATTTGTAATGCTTTTATTACAAATAATTCAATTAAAAATTTTTTAGAAATTTTATATAAAAATAATAAAGAATCTTTTACTTATTGTTTTGATAATGAAAATAGAGAAAATCAAAAAAAAATGTTAATGTTACTTGAAAAGAATAAATGTTTTTTTATTAAAAATTTAAAATATAATGATTTTGATTTATATAATGAATATGAAAATAAAAAAAGAGAAAAAAAAAATGAAATGGAAATGTATGAAGAAATAAATAATAATATAATGCCAAAAGTAAGTGATGTAATAAATTTAAAAGAAAAAGAAAATTCAAATATAGTTCCAGAAGAAATAGTAAATTCAATAAAATTAAATGACTTTGAATTATTTTTAAATTATATGACAAATCATAAATCTTATATTCCTCAATTTTTTTTATTAATGAATAATATGAAATATAATAAAAATAATAATGCGATTTCCTTAGTCAATTTTACTTATGGATTATTATCTTCTCCTATTTTTATTATAGATTTAAATGCTTCAATGCAATTAATGATAAATCAAATAATTAATTTATTAATTACAAATTCAACAAATAATAATTTAGTTGAAGGAATAAATGAATTATTTAATATTATTCCTTTTAGATTAAATACAGAAAAATATTTTAAAATAATTAATAAATATTTAACAACTGGAAATGATGAATTATTATTACAAATATTAATATTAAATATTAAAAATTTTGTAATAAATAATAAAGAAAAAGATTTAAATAAATTACTTCCTTCTTTTATTTATGGTATTTTTAATATGTTAAATCATCAATCTAATGAAATAAGAAAAATGGCTGTTGATTGTTCTGTTGAAGTTTATTTAATTGTTGGATATAAATTTGAAAGTTTTTTAACTCATTTATCACAAAGTCATCAAAATTTAATTAAATTATTTATAAAAAAGAAAACTGGTAATTAATATATATATTAAAAAAAATGAAAATATAATTTTTTTTAAAATTTAAATATTAATAAATAATAAAATACAAAAAAATCCTTTTTTAACATTTTTTAAATTTAATTTTAAATTTTTTTTTTTTTTTCTTCGATTTTCCTTTATTTTCTTCTTCTTCATTATTAGAATTATTATTAAGAACTATGACTTTATCTTTATCATTGATTCGATTTTTATCATCTAAAATAACATTGTTGAATTTTTTATAAATTTCTTGAACTAACATAAAAAAGCATTTTTCAATATTAACAGCTTGCATAGCAGAAGTTTCCAAAAAAGCACAATTTAAATCTTTTGCTTTTTGAAAAGCTTCTTCTTGAGAAATTTCTCTAAACTCTTCTAAATCACTTTTATTACCAATTAAAATAATAATAACATTATCTTCATTATTTTTTAATTCTAAAATCCATTTATTAATATTTTCAAAAGTTTCTCTTCTTGTTATATCATATATAATTAAAGCACCTTTTGCTCCTTTATAATAAATATTTGTTACAGCTTTAAATTTTTCTTGTCCTGCTGTGTCCCATAATTGAATTTTTAATTTTTTGTTTGATATTGTTATTATTTTACTTCCAAATTCAACTCCTACTGTTGTCTTTGTATCTATTGAAAATTCATCATGAATGTAACGAGATAATATATTCGATTTTCCTACTCCTGAATCACCTATTAATACTATTTTATATAGTTCATCAAAATTTTCTTGTGACATTTTTTTTATTTAAAATATATATTTTTTTATTAATTTATTTAAGAAGAGTTTTTATCATAAAATACTTCAATATTTTGAGAATTTCTTATACTATCTTCATTTCCTGTTGTTCTTGAATTTCCATTTGGATATATATTCATAGTAGAAATAATTAAAGCTTTTAATTCTTCTTCACTAATATCTCTAACTTTATTAAATAAAATCCATAAAACTTCATCACATGAAGTAAAAGTTAATTTATCTTTTTTTGGGAAAGTACCACTTCCAAAATACCAATAATAATCAGAATTATCATTAGTATATTTATTTAAATCAAGTGAAGTAACATCAGATAAATAATATCTTTGAAAAATATCCTCTTTTTCATCTTCGTTAACACGATAAAATTTATTTATAACATTACTAACTTTATTATTTTGACTACTGAAAAAAATAGAAATACCTAAATTATCAGGACAAATAAATTTAGAGTTAAATTCTTTTTTATGCATAATTTGTATTTCAATATCATTTTTATTATTTTCAAAAGTATGTTCTGCAAATATATGAACTCTTAATTTTATAGCATTATAAACACAAGAAATATTATTATATAATATATATGATTTTGCCATTTGATTTTTATTTATTGTCATTTCTAAATTTTCATCTAATTTTTCTCCATATAATGGAGGAAAAAATCCTTTTATATATTTTAATGTTGTATTCTCTTTTATTGTGTTCTTTTCTTCTTTAAATTCATAAAATTTTATGTCTATTGGTGATTGAGTTATTTCTTCTTTGCATTGAAATATTTCACTTTCATTCCCGTTATTATATTCTATTATTTCTAATGAAAAACTTAAAAGAATTAGTAATAAGAAAAAATTTTGAAACATTTATTATTTTTTTTTAAATTTTTTTTGTTTTTTATATATATATTATTTATATTTTTATTATTTATTTTTTTATAAAGAGTGTTCTCTTTATTTGTTTATTACTATTATTTATTATTTTTTCTTCGAAAAGATTTTTTTTTATTATATTTTTTGAAGGAGTATGAGGATGAAAATAAGAAATACTTTTTTCTTTTGGAGATAATAAAATTTGACTTAAATTATTAATTCTTTCTGATTTAATTTTTCCTTCTTTTAATAAAGCACTTTTATTAAATTTTTTAGAACGATATTTTTCAATAAAATCATGAAAAAATTTTTTTTGTAAAATAGATAATTTATTTTTATGTGAAAGAATAATAGAAATAAATAAAGTAATAAGAAAATTTTTATTAGATTGTTTAATATAAGAATAATTTTGTTTATAAATCATTTTTTTCCAAATTTGGATTTCTTGATTAAATAATAAAGGAATATTATCATATTTTATTTTTGGATTAGAAATATCATTTTTCATTTTAATAAAATCAACTTTTTTACTTTTAGATTTTAATTTATAAAATTTTTTAGATAATAAATAAAATTTATCAGTGAAATGATTATAAATATTTTTATATTTATAATAAGTAAAATGTAGAATTTTAAATTGTTTATGAAAAGTTTTTTGTAAGTCAAAAATTTTTTCAATTAATAATTGAGTTTCTAAATTAATCATTTTTTTATCAATTGATTTTAAATATTCTTCAGTATAAAAAATTAAAAAATCATTTTGAACAGAATTAAAAATTTTATTTGATTTATCATTAAAATCATTTGAAATTGAATCTAAAGAAATACTTTTTTCTTCTTCACTTGTATTAAATTCAAAAGAAGAATTTTTATATATTTCATTTATATGATCTATTATATTATTATTTTCTTTTTCTTTTTTTATTATTTTCTTATTATCAATTATTTCATCTTCTGAAATTTTATTTGTTTTTTCTTTTAAATTAAAAAAATTTTTGTATTTTTCCATTTCTTTCATTTCTATTATTTTTTGACTTTGATTTTGTTTATTTGCTTTTTCATAAGGAGTTTTATTTATTATATTATATGAAGGAGGAGTTTTCATTCTTATAGAAAATCTATTTCTTGTTGTATTTATTTTACAATAATTATTATTATAATTTTGAGTTTTAAAAACTTTTTTTTCTTTTAAATTTTTTGTTGAATTTGATAAAAAAATATTTAAATCTTCTTCTTTTTCTGTTGATTTATTTGTATCAATTATTTCAAAATTTTTAATTTCTTTTTTATTTCTTTTTAATGGAGAAACTAAATTTTTTATTTTTTTATAAGAAATATTAGAAGAATTTTTTTCTGATTTATTTAAAGGAGAATTTATTTTATTTTTATTTCCTTTATTTTTTATATTTCTGAAAGAACATTTAATATTTATTTTAAAATTAGGAAAATTATTTAATATATTTGATATATTAATCCATTTAATATCATTAAAAGGATAAAAATCAGTAAAACCAATTATTGATGAATTTTTAAGTATTGTTATTTTTATTAAAGGAGGATTAATTTGATTGTAATTTTGTATTGTTAATAATGTTATTTCTTGTTTTATTATATTTTTTTCAAGATTTGGAATTCCTGCTTTAGAATTTTCAAATAATAATAAAAGAGAAATTATATCATTTTGAGATCCTTTTATTTCATTTATTGAAGGAAAAGTTTCTATAAATTGAAGTTTAATTTCCATTAATTTATTTTATTTTTGAATGATTTTTTAAGTTCTTAAAATAAAAAAGAATATATTTTTTAAATTTTTTATTTTTTTTTTAAATGAATAATGTTTTAACAAATGATAAAGAAATATTTTATGATAAACCATCTTTTGATAAAGAAATAACAATGTCAAAAATAATTCCTGTTAATTTCAAAGGAAAACAAATAATATGTAAAGGAACATATAGTACAGTATATTTATATAAAGAAATAAATACAGATAGATTATTTTCAGTTAAAGAAATGGATAAAAATTTTTATGAAAAATATTTAAATACATCAAATTTAATATATAATGAAATAGAAATTCACAGTAGAATAATTCATCCAAATATAATTAGATTATATAATACTTATGAAAATAAATCTTCAATTTATTTAATAATGGAATATGCAAAAAATGGTAATTTATATAATTTATTTAAAAGAAAAAATGGTTTAAATGAAAAAGAAGCTCAAAAATATTTTTTTCAAATATCAAAATCAATATTTTTTTTACATAAAAACGATGTGATTCACAGAGATATAAAACCAGAAAATATTTTATTAGATGAAAATAATAATTGTAAATTATGTGATTTTGGTTGGAGTGTAATTTTAAAAGAAAGATTAACAAGAAATACTTTTTGTGGAACTTTAGAATATATGGCTCCTGAAATAATTAATAATGAAAATTATGAAAAATCAATTGATATTTGGTCTTTAGGTGTTTTATTATATGAAATATTACATGGTTTTTCTCCTTTTTATTCAGAAGAAAAAAATGGAGATCAAAGAATTAATATTTCTAATAATATTAAATATCAAAATTATGAAATTAAAGTTAATGTTAGTTTTGAATGTAAAGATTTAATTAAAAAAATGCTGGAAAAAGATTTTAATAAAAGAATTAAAATTAATGAAGTTTTAAATCATCCTTTTTTAATTAATTATATTAATAATAATTATAATAATGTTATTATTAATAATTTATTCTGTAATAATGATTTTGAAAAAGAAAATTGTATTGATTATAAAAAAGGGAAATTATCAAATAATAATATTAATGATATTTCAGAAAAAGCGAAAAATTTTACTAAAAATATTTTATTTGATGATGATGAAAGTAAAAAAATAAATTTAATTAAACCTTGTTTTAGTGATAAAAATATAAATCATTTGAAATTAAATGATTTAGAAAAAAAATCTACTCCTATTAAATTGAATTTCATAATGATGATTCCTAAAAACAGTAAAACCAATTATTTTTCATCAAATAAAACATTAAAGATGAAAAATTTAGATAATAATGAAGATAATAATTATTGTGAAACAGATTCAATAGAAAATGTTGAAAATGATAAAATATTAGATTTTTCTCTCTTTGAAAGTTTAGCTTTGTTATTAAATTAATAATTATAAATATAAACAATATTTATTATCTTAATTATTAATTCAATTCTATTTAAAATTCAATATTAAAATATAGTTTGTATAAATATTTTTCATTTAAACTTCAATGATTTTATAAAAATTAAATATTATTTTATTTATTATATTCTTGTTTAAATTATATATAAACATTATATTATCTCAAAAAGAATAAACTTTAAATAAATTGAGAATATAAAAAAAATTATTTATTAAAAACAAAAAATATAAAAAAAAAACATAAAAAATAGTTATAATAATATGGAGAAAATAAAAATAATATTAACAGGAGAAAGTGGAGTAGGAAAAACATGTATAATAAATCAATATATAAATCAGCGATTTGACACAGCATTTTTATCAACAATAGGAACAGATAAATCATTAAAAGAAATAAAAGTAAAGGATAAAATTCTAAAATTAGAAATATGGGATACCGCAGGACAAGAAAAATATAGATCAATAAATAAAATATTTATGAAAGATACACAAATTGCAATTTTAGTTTATGATATAACTGATAAAGAATCTTTTGAAAAATTAAATTATTGGTATGATACAATTAAAGATAATAATAAAGAAAAAGTACTTTACTGTGTTGTTGGAAATAAAAATGATAGATATGAAGAAAGAAATGTTGAAGAAGAGGAAGGAAAAAAATTTGCTAATGATAAAAATATGTTATTCTTTGAAAGTAGTGCAATGGATTATGAAAGTATTGAAAAAATTTTTATTGGAGCTTCTGAAAAATATGTTGATGAAAAAGAAAAAGAATTAAAAGCTAAAAATGAAAAAGAAAGAAAAGAAAAGGAAAAGGAAAAAGAAAAAGAAAAAGAAAAAAATATTAATTTAAACGATGAAAAGAATAAAAAAAACAATGATAATGATAACAAAAAAACGGGGTGGTGTTAAAAAATATATTTTAATATAAAAAAGAACAAAGAAAATTTAACAACATGAATTATTTTTTTGATTTTCTATTGTTTGGCTAAGTGAAACACTTTTATTTTCTTCATCATCACCATTAATTTTATTTTTATTTTCAATCATCATTAAGTCATATTTTTCAATTACATCTTCAAATAATTCATTTACACTTTCATAATCTTTTGCACTAGTTTCTTTAAAAATAGCATTAATTTTATTTGCAAATTGAATTCCTTCTTCAGGAAAAATAATTTGTTCTTCATATAAATCACTTTTATTTCCAGCAACAGCAAAAACAATATTATTATTCTTATTTGAATTTAAAATTTGATTATATGAATTTTCTAATTCATCAAAACTTTCTTTCTTTGTAATATCATAAACTAAAATAGCAATTTGAGAATTTCTCATAAATATTTTATTTGTTGCTTTATATTCTTTATTTCCTGCTGTATCCCAAATTTCTAAAATATATTTTGTATTATTTTTAGTTTCTATTGTTTTTGTTATTTTATCTGCTGATGTTGTTATTACATTATCTTCTAAAAATTCTTTTTGAATATATTGCTTTATTAAACTTGTTTTTCCTACTAATGATTCTCCTACTAAAATAATTTTAATTCTACTCATCAATTTTTTTTTTTTTGATTTAATAATTTAATAAAAAAATTAAAATGGATAAAGTGAAAATAATATTAGTAGGAGAAAGTACAGTAGGTAAAACAAGTATAATAACTCAATATTTACATAAAAAGTTTTCCCCTGAAGAAATAAAAACAACAACATCTTGTGATAAATGGGAAAAGGAAATAAAGTTAGAAAATAATAAAATAATAAAATGTGAAATATGGGATACAGCAGGACAAGAAAAATTTAGAGCAGTAAATAAAATATTTATGAAAAATACAAAAATAGCAATTTTAGTTTATGACACAACTAATAAAGAAACTTTTGAACAATTAAAATATTGGTATAATACAACTAATGAAATTAATACAAATTTTAATGTTATTTTTGGAATTGTTGCTAATAAAAGTGATTTATTTGAATTAAGGCAAGTTACTATTAATGAAGGAAAAAATTTTGCTAAAGATTATTGTAATAATTCTCTTTTTTTTGAAACTTCTGCTCTTGATTATGATAGTATTAATACAGTCTTTTGTGATTTATGTGAATGTTATGATAAAAGAGAAGAAGAAAAAAAAAAAATTTTAGAAAAAGGAGAAAATAAAGAAGAAATTTTAAAAATTAAAGAAAATGAAGAATATGAGGAGAATAGAAAAAATTCTATGAGTTTAAAAAGTCTTGAAAAAAAAAAAAAAGGATGTTGTGGAGGGAGAAATAATTAAAGTTAAAATAAAATTGCGAAATATATTATTTTATTTATATTATTTTATTTTAATCATTATTTAAACAAGACTCTTGTAATATATTTAAATTTTTTTTTGAATTATTATTTTTCACATAAATTAATTTAAAAATGAAAATATTAAATACATCTAAAAATTCAAATAATGAAAAACAATCTTCGATAAATAAATCAATGAATAAAAAAGATAATATTAATAATCCAATTAAAATAACTAATTATTATAATACTAATTCAAGTGATATTATATTAAATGATAATCCAGATTTTTATAAAGAATTTATTAAATTAAGAAAAGAAATTGAAGATAATATAAACTTAGAACTTAATAATTTTAATATTCCAAAAAATTTAACAAATAGTTTAATTACTTTATTAAATACTTATCAAGAAGAAATATTTAGTAATATAAATAAAAATTATAATCAAAATAAATTAAAAGAAATTATAAGTAAAAAATTAGAAAATATATTAAATTTCACAAAAAATCAGTTTAAAATAATAGATTTAAGTAGAAAAAATGCATTAAATAAATTAAATATAGGATTTGAAAAATTAAATGATTTAATTAATAAAAATTTAAATAATAATAATAAGGATTTAAATTTATTATATCAAAATGAAAAAAAAAATAAAAATAAAGTAATTTTAAAACCTTCATTATCATTTAATCATTATTCAGGATTAATGAAAACAAAAAAAAATTTAGGAAAAAATAAAAGATTTTTATCATTAATTGGAAAATTAAATAATTCTTGTACAAATATAAAAACAAATAATAATGATTTTTCAAATGCTTCTTTAGAAAAAGAATATTTAAATACTAATCCAAGTTTAACAAATTATTCTACTTTAATTAATGTGGATTCTAAAAAATTTAATATTAATGAATATTCTTTTCTTAATAAAGATTTAGGTAGAAATAGTAAAAGTTTAGAAAAAGAAATTTTAAATTTAAAAAATAGTTTTAATAGTCAATTTAGTTTTTCTAAAAATTCTGAAGAGATTAATTTTTTAAGTAATAATTTTATTATTATATTCGCTCAAAAAATTGATGAATTTTTTCAATTAATGAATGATTTACAAAAATCAATTATTGAGAAAAAAAATAATGTTAATGAATTAAAAAAAAATTTTGAAATTTTAAAAAAAAAAATTAAAAGTTTTCTTGATTTAATATTAAAAAAAACAAATAATAATAATATTATTATTGTTGATAATGATGTTAAAAATGAAAGATTAAATACTAATACTTCAATAGAAATAAAATATGAAAAAGAATTAATTAAAAGAAAATTAGATAAAAGTAATTCAAGTAAAAAAGAAAAAAAAACAAATTCAATAATAAATGCATTTTCTTTAAAGAAATTAATAGAATATGAAAATTTATTAAAAATTCAAAATGAAAAAATAAATAAATTAGAATCAACAAATGAAATATTATTAGAAGATAAAAACAAATTAAATAATCAAATAAAAAAATTAAATGAAGAATTATTAAATATAAATAAAAAAGTACATTCAAAAATAAAAAATTTAAATCTAAAAACAAATGGAAATAATATAATAGAATTAATAAATATATTATTTTCAAATGAAAAAAATAAATTATATTTAGAAGAAGAAAATGGTATAAATAAATATTATGAAGAAAATATTAAATTAAAGAAATTATTTGAAGAATGCATTGAAATAATAAATGAAAGTATTAAAAAAACATCAAATCAATATTTAAATATGAAAATTCCTTCTTTATTTTATGAAATCAATGATAATGAACAAAGTGAAAATGCAACTTTTAAATATAATAAAAATAAAATTGTTTTTAATGAAAATAATATTAGAAAAGCTGTTAATGTTTTTAAAAATTATAATATTTTGATTTGTGATAAAATTGAAAAATTACAAAATAAAATTAAGGAATTAAAAGATGTTAATGATACTTTTAAAGATATTATTAAAAATACTAGTGAAAAAGTTCATGATGAAAAAGAATTAATTAATTTTGATAAGGAGTTTTTTAAATAATCTTTTATTTTTTTTGAAATGAAAATTATAAATAATATTTATTTTATAAATTTTTAATATTTGGTTATTTTTCAAAATTTTAGTTAATCAATGTTCATTTATATTGATTTTAAAATACAATTAAAAAATTATTTTATTATTCATTTACAAAATTTTACATTATTTTTTTACAGTAATTAAAGATTAAATAAATATAAAAGATTGTCTATTAGATATTTTAAATTAAAAAAATAGTGTTTGAAAAAGAAATATCTTATAACCAAATAAAAAAAACAAAAAAAATAAAAATATAACCTTTAAATATTTTTTATTATTTATTCTTTATATAATTATTTGTCTTTCCATATTCTTTTATTCAAAATTTATATATAATAAATGTTTTTCGATTATTTTTTTTATTACTCATTTAAAATTTTATTAAAAAAATATTTAAATGACAAATATAACTTTTTTCAAAATTTCAGGTAAAAATGAGTTAAAATTTTTAACAGAAGAAGACAAAAAACAAAATATGGAAAAAATATATTCAATGTTAATTGAATTACAAAATGAAAAAATAGGAAATGAAATAAATAAATATATTTCAACAAGAATTCCAAAATTTGAGAAAGATTCAATGTCAATTAGCAATGAAATTATGAATGTTTATATAAAAGATTATCAAATAAATTTTAAAAATGATAGTTTTAATGAAATTATAAATAAATTATTATCTAATCCAAATCAAAAAGAATTTATTATTAATAAAAAAAATAATTCTGACCTTACTAAAATATTATGTTGTTGTTTTTCTCAATTCAAAAAATATAAAATAAAAAAAATAAATGATTTAGAAAGTAAAATTAAAGAAGTTGATATTGAAAAAGTAAATGTCGAACAATATTATAGTAATAACAATTATTACAGAAATAATTCAATATCTTTTATGAATAAAACATTTTCAACTTTTACAATTCAAAATGGAAAATATTTATATCCTACAATAACCTCAGAAAAAAAACCAAAATTTTCTCTTCCAATAGAATTAATAATATTATTATGTAAATTTAAAGATATAACAAAATTTATAATAAATTTAGAAGGAACAGATCATAAAAGAAAATTAGAAAATGTATTAATTTGTTTAAATATAAATTGGTTATTTCCAAAATTAAATGAAATAGAATTTAATTTTATAGATGAAGACATTCAAAAAGGTTTAAATCAAATATACGATATGAGAATATCTCAAATATTAAATAATAAAGAAATATTATTAAAATCAACAAATTATGATAATAAATATAAAAGAAATGATTCTTTTTTACCTTTTGGTTATATATCTTTATTAAATAAAAGTTATTCTCCTTTTGAACATAATAAAAATTTGATGAATGAGACTTTTAATCAGAAATCAGGTTTTATTTCTTTTGATAATATTAATGATTCTTTTAAAGGTTCTACATATGATAATACTAATTCTTTTGAAATAGAAAATGAAAATTCTTCTAGAAATTCTACTCAAATTAAAAAAGATTTAAATTATCAAAATAAGAATAATAATTTAAATGCTAAAAATGTTTTAGAAGATTTTGTTGTTAAGAATATTCATCCTTTTGAAAATATTGTTTTCTTTTCTCATTACATTTCTAAGATTAAAAATATTTATAAATTAAAATTAAGTTTTAATGATTCTTTTTCTTATGAAATTGAAGTTTTACTTAAAAAGAAAAATTCTGATATTCAAAATTTTAGTTTTTTAATTTTTTTATATAAATTATATGAATTAAAAGAATTAACTATTGATTTTAATTCCATTGATTCAATTTCTTTTGAAAAAATATTATCAATAATTCAAAGAAATAGAAATTTAGAAAAAATTCATATTAGCTTTTTTACTCCAGAAGAGAATTATTCTCCTATTAATTTAATTAAATTATATGCTTCTAGAAAATTAAGTTTAAGAAATTTATTTGAAGAACAACAGAAATTTTTAACAAATAATTTATTTAAAAATTTCGAATATAATGATATTGATTATTTTTTAATAGGAAGAAAATTTAATAAAGAATTTGAAGAGAATTTTTATCATTTTTTTTATATTATTCAAACCAAAACAAATTTAAAAGAATTATGTATTTTTTTAGATACTCCAACAATAATAATAACAAATCCTTTTTATATTAATATTTTAACAATAAGTGTTTTTAATTTTTTTACTTGGTTATCTCTTTGTAATAATTCAATTAAAATTTTTAAAATAATTTGTCCTTTATTAAATCTCAATTCTACTATTTATCCTCATTTAATTGATTTATTTAATGAAACTATTTTAACTAATAATAATATTTTAGAAGAATTAACTATTCAATTTCAATTTTATAATATTTTAAATTTATCTAATTTAATCTCTTTTAATTTAAAATATTTATTTTTAGGAGATTTAGATTTTAAATCTTTTGAATCTTTTATTCAATTTTATTCAAGTAATAATTTTATTTCAAAATCAAATTTAATTTCTATTAAAATTAGTTTAAATATGACAATTACTTCTTATAATTTAATTGAAAAAAGTATTAAAACTTTTATTTTATATTCTCCTAAAAATTTACAAGAAAAAATTTTATTATCTTCAATTGAAATTTTAGATGAAAAAAAATTAAAAGAATTACATAATTTAATATATTATAAAGATAAAACCAAATTTATTTGTATTCAAATTTCAAATTCTTCTGATGAAAGTAATAATAATGTTTTAATTGATTTACATAATGAAGTTCAAAATAAATTATTTAATATTGGTTTTATTTTTTCAAAAAAACCTTATAATGAAATGAATAAGGAAAAAATAAGGAAAAAAATAAAATCATTTTTCCAAATTCCAAAAAATAAAAAAATAATTTATTGTCATGATAAAAGAGATTATTAATTACTTATATAAATAATATTTATTTTCACATTTAACTTAAATATTATTATTTAATTAAAAAAGAAAATTATTCTGAAAAAACAATAAAAAAATATATAAAAAAAATGAGCAGAAAGAATATAAAAGAACTATTTGAAAATGAATTAAAATCAAAAATATATTTAAAAACAAATTCCTTTAATAGAGAGGGAGAAACATTATTAAAATATTTTAGATATTATGATATAAATAAAAATAATTTATGTTCATTTCAAAATTTTATAAATACAATGATAAGAATTGGAATTTCAAATTTTTCAGAAAAAGAATATGAAAAAATATTTTATTCATATCCAATTGGAATTGATAATAAATTAAATTATTGGGAATTTATTAGTATTTTATATAATAATAAAAGTTTAGGAAGATCAAATTCACAAATTTTAAAAAGAAAAAGAAATAATATTCCTTCTAATTTAACTTTTAATCCTTTTGAAAAATTTGTTCAAAAAATTAAGTTAATTATTTTAAAAAAAGGAATTAAAGGAATTTTTAGTTTTTATACTTTTCATTTTAAAAATTTAAATACTATTAATTATTATGATATGATTTCTTTAAATAAAAAATTAAAATTAGGTTTAAATGTTAATGATATTCAAAATTTATTTAATGAATATAATACTATTAATTATGAAAATTTATTGAAAAATATTAGAGGAGAATTAAGTGAAAAAAGGAAAATTATTGTTGAAGAAGTTTATTATAAACTTTTAAAAAATTTTAATGGAAGAATTAAATTATCTAATTTAGTTAAAATTTATAATGCCAAAAATCATCCTTTTGTTCTTCAAAAAATTTTAAATGAAGATTTAGTTTATGATGAATTTTGTGATACTTTTAATATTTTACATAAATATTATTTTGAGAAAAGAATGAATAATATGGTTCATAAAATTTCTTCTTTTAATGATAAAGACCAATTACTTATTAATATTAATGAATTTATTGAATATTATGAAAATATTTCTTTATTTATTGAAAATGATAAAGATTTTGAAAAAATTGTAATTGATTGTTTTATGAAAAATAACATTTATTATGGTAAAATTTACCAAGGGAAAAATAATAATATTATTAATATTTATGATAAAAATCATTATAATAATTATGAAAATAGTAATTTAAATAAATTAAGAAATATTAATTCAAATAAAAGATTAAAAAGTGAAAATAATATAAATAATAATAATAAAGAAGAAATAAATAATCCTTTAGATAAATTAAGAAATATTTTAAGAAAAAGAGGTTCAAGAGGTTTAATTTCTTTAAGAAGAAATTTTTTACTTGCAGATAATAGGAATATTAAACAAATATCATATAATGATTTTAGATTAATCTTTAAAGAAAATAGATTTGATTTAACTCAAAATGAAATAAATAATATATATAATTCATATAATCATACTAATAATTCAGGTTATATAGATTATGAAATTTTTTTAAACGATATCATCGGAAATTTAAATGATAGAAGATTAAAATTTATTAATTTAGCTTTTCATAAATTATTATTTGGAAAAAATCTTTCTTATATTAAACAAGAAGATATAAAAAAATATTTTAATCCAAAAGGTCATCCTGATTATATCAATAATATTAAAAGTTATCAAGAAATTTTAGCAGAATTTTTAGATTATTATCAATATCATTTTTATCTTTTAAATAATAATAAAGAAGGAATTGTTACTTTTGAAAATTTTATTTCTTTTTATAAATTTATTTCTTTTGATTATGAAAAAGATTATGACTTTGAAAAAATGATGATTGGAGTTTGGGATTTATAAAAAATATTATTTAAATAAGTAAAAACTTTATTTTTTTATTTAAACCTTGAAAAATAATTTAAAAAAAATAAAAAAGTAAAAATTATTATAATAAATGTCAAATGAAGATTCAGATAAAAAACGTAATAGACTTTTAGAAAAATTTATATCAACAAACAACATTTCAGCTTTTAAAAAAATGTTAAGTTACAATCCTGAGAAAGAAAAGAAAAAAAATAAAGAAGTAAAAACAAAGATAAATAATAATAAGAATATATATAAGAAATATCGTAGTCAAACATTAAAGGATAATGTATATAACAACCAAATAAAAAATTATTATACTCAAAACGATGATATTGAAAATTATAAATTAAATAAATTTCCAATATTTAATGATCCAGATTTTAAAGAAAAACAAATGAGAGGAAATAATAAATGGGCTTCGATAAAATTTGATTTAATGAAAATGAATTGGGCAAAAAGAAAAGGAATTGCTTATGAACATTTTCAAGTTCCAAAAGTTGAAAATTTTAAAAAAAGAGATAGTGTTAATATTGATGGAGGAATTATTAATGGTAATAATAGATTTAAAGATTTTGATAATCCTTCTCCTGAAGACGTTATGCTTAGTAAAAATGCTGATATTATTAATAATTATTTAAATAATAATATTTTTAATAGTAGAAGCTTAAAATTACCTAAAATTCATTTTGGGAATAAAAATGGAAATTATACTAATAATCATTTTAATGCTCCAAGAGTTGTTAATAATGTTAATATTAATTTTGAAGATTATGTTAATGTTTAATTTTTTTTTTTAAACACATTTTTTTTTTTATTTTAAATTTTTTTCTCAGACCTGGCTAAGTTAATCATTTAGTTTGATAATAATTTTGTAGGGAAATTATTATCTCATATCTTCTCTTCATCATTTTTATTTATTAGATAATTGATTAAATTGTATAAATAATAAAATATTTAAAAAAAAAAATATGATAAGAAGACCTTTATTTGGAAATTTATATGAATCAATGCATAATTTTCACAATGATTATTTATTTAATCATTTAAATCAATTTCTACATATAAATTTTAATTCTCATAGAAATCATCATATTATATTTCAATTTCATCAAATGGTAAATATAGAAGACATTGAAAATGGAAATTTATTTGAAAATAATAATAATTTAAGTAGTGAATGTGAAAGTGAAAATAATGAAAGTGAAAATAATGAAAAAAAAATATATTATTTAAAAAAATTTAATGGTGTTAATAAAATAATTATTCATGATGAAAATAATGATATATATTATTTAACTTGTCAAAGATATTATTTCAAAGAACAAATCAATGATAATTATACTTTAATTTCTGCTGTTAAAAAAAATTATGAAGGACAAAATTGGATTATTAAAAGAAACTTATTAGGTTTATATTCTATACAATATTATGAAAATGAATATGAAATGAAAAATTGGAAAATAAATGTTCAAGAAGAAAAAAATAATAAATTATATTTAGTTTTAAAAAACCAAAATAATTCTCTTTTTAAATTTTATATTTGTGAAAATAATACATTTTTAATTCAAGATTCTTTAACTGATTATTTTTTATATATTGATAAATATAGAATTAGAGATAAATATTCTTTTTATATTTCTCTTACTTCAGATAAAGAAAAAGCTTCTAAATTTAGTTTTAGTAATTTGTAATATTATAATTAATAATATTTTGATTGATTAAAATTTATTTTAATTATAAATAAAAAATATTATTGAAATTGAAAAAATTTCCATTTCTGATTAAAAAAAAAATTTAATTAAATAATTGTTATTAATTTGAATGAAGTTAAATTTAACTAAAAATGTCTAAAAAAAATAAAATAAAAAATATATTTTTATTTTTAATAAGAGCAAATTATTATAATTTTAAAAAAAGCAAGAAATGAATGATAAAGAAGAAAAAGAAGAAAGTATATATACAGACCCATATGAAAATTCTTTAGAATTAAAGGAATCAAGAGAAATAGAGGATAAAATATTATTTAAAAACAATGAGGATTATACTAAAAAAAGCAATGAAGTTTTAACAAATTTTACTTCGAGAAATAAGCATTCTTGTACAGATTCTAATTTTGTAATTGGTTCAGTTTATGAAGATTTTGAAAAAGAATATTTTAATTTTGATATAAATGAATCAATTAAAAAAGAAATAAATAGAAAAAAAGAAAAAGAAAATTCTGTTAAAATAAATAATTATAAATATCATGGTTTAATTTCTTTATCTCAAAGAAATAAAATTTATTCTTCAAATAGTCTGACTATAAGTTCTTCTTTAAAAATAAATTCTATTATATTTCATTTAAGAGATTCAGATATTAATTTAAACTTTTTAAAAACAAAATTACGTTTAATTCCAGTTAAAATAAAGAATATATCTAAAACAGAAAACAGACATTTTAAAAATTTAATTGAACTTCAAAATTTTTATATTGATGATTGTCCAATTAGAGTAATTAAATTAAGTTATGATAATAACTTTTTAGCAACAGGAAATAAAAAAGGAATAATTAAATTATTTGAAATAATGAATTATGAATATGAAAATTTTGAGTCATCATATAATGAAAAAGAAATTTTATCATATTTAAATTTTATAAATGCAAAACCAAAACTAATTTTAAATGAACATACAAATGATATAATAGATTTAAGTTTTTCTCCTTTAAATTATTCTTATTTATTAAGTGCTTCATTAGATAATTATGTAATATTATGGAATATCAAAGAAAAAAAAAATAATATAATTAAAAAATATAAACATAATGATATGGTAACTTCAATTTCTTTTCATCCTTTTAATGAAAATATGTTTATTTCAGGTTCTTTAGATCATTTTATTAGAATATTTAATATAAATGAAAATTGCAAATATGATTATTTTAATATTGAAGAAAAAGTTACTTGTGTAACTTTTTTTCCTTCTGGAGATTCAATTGCAATTGGAACTCATAATGGAAAAATTAGAATTTATGATATTTATCCTAAAATTTCTTATAATTGTTCTTTTTCAGTTAAAAATAAATTAGGGAAAAATTCTTTAGGAAAAAAAGTTACTAATATAGAATTTATTAATAGAAATTCTGCTTTAATCTCTACTTGTGATTCTAGAATTAGATATGTTACTATGCCTCATGGAAAATTAATTTATAAATATAAAGGTTTAGTTAATGAAAATAAGATGATTAGAGCTTCTTCAAATTTTAATTATGATTTAATTATTTCTGGAAGTGAAAATGGGTTTTGTTATATTTGGAATAGAAATAATTTAGAAGATAAAAATAAGAAAAATTATCATTATGAATTTTTCAAACCTTTTTCTCAAGATATTTGTGAATGTTCTATTTTTGTTAATGAAAATTGTATGGCAAAATATTTGAAAAAAATTTTTAAGTTAACTTGTAATTTTTTCATAATTAGCATTATTATTAATGCTACTGATAAAGGAAGAATTCAAGTTTTACTTAATATAGATAATTGTAAAAAATAAAAATAAGTTTTGATAATAAATGATTTTTTGAATAAAAATATTTGTAAAAATATATATATATAAAATTATAAAGTATATTATATTTTAAACATTAATAATTAATTCAAAAAAATTTTTTTCATTTTTATAAAAAATATAAAATAAAATCTGAAAAAAATATAACTTAAAAGATGTTCTATAATTCTTATAGAGCAACAAAAAGTGCAAATGCTGAAAGAATGAGAGCTACAAATTCTCAAAAATTGAAAGAAGCAAATCCAAGAGAAAGATTAATAAATCTTCAAAAAAGAGAAAAATTAAAAGGTTTATTAATAACAAAATTTATGCAAAAATATGGAATAAAAAATCCAGAACTTTTTTTAGAACCTGAAATAACAAAATTTCTCCAAAATGAAAAATTAAATGATTCAGATTTAAAAAAATTAGATTCAAAAATTCATAAACTTCTATTACAATATAAATCACAATCAAATTTGAAAAACACATTAAATCAAAATTTAAATTATAAAAACAATAATAAACTAAATTTCCAAAACGAGGAATCAATATATCCAAATAATACAATACCTCAAAATATTAATAATGAAAATAAAAATATAGAAACATCAAATTTAAAAAATAAAAAGAAAAAGAAATATAAAAATCCAGATGAAGAATTAGCAGAATTAGAAGCAGAAGAAGCAGCATATAATCAGAAATTAAATAATAAATATTATGATGAATGTTATCCAAATGGAAGAATTGATTTTTCAGAATGTGGAGGTGATGAATGGGCTGCTTTAGCTGATTATAATAGGAAACAATATTTAATTGAACAAAAAGAAGAAAAAATTAAAGACCATGAAATTAAAATGAGAAATAAAGAAGAATTAGAAAATCAAATTAAAGATAAAATTAAAAGAGAATATGAAGATGAATTAAAAGAAAAAGAATATGCAAAAATGATGAATGAACATTTAAAAAAAATTGACTTGATTGAAAAAGAAAAACAAGAAGAATTACATAAACAAAGATTAAAAGAACAAGACAACAGGAAAAAACAAATGAAAGATGAATTTACAAGAAAAAGAATAGAAGAGTTAAAAAATAAGAAATTTGAAAGAAATTTAGTTAAACATTATAATGAAGAAATAGAAGCAGAAAAGAAAGCAACTTTAGAAAAAAAGAAAAAAGAACATGAAGCATTAATTCAAACATTAAAAGATAATGAATTAAATAAATTAAGAAAGGCAGAAGCATTAAAAAAAGAAAAAGAAGAAGATTTAAAATTTTGTGAAGAAAATAATAAAATAGA